>JAOPTO010001184.1:0-63634 GCA_033822845.1 Tetrapedia diversipes
TTAACCGTTTGAGTCCCAAGCAGCGCGATCGCGCTGTTGAGATTTTATGTCGAGAAAACCCAGCACATTTCGAACGTTGTGGACAACTGACGGTGCGTTACCGATTGTCGAAGCGCGCTCGGATTTACTGAAACAAATACATCACACAGCTCCTTTTAATGTAAATAGTACATTTTACAATAGGTAGAATAATACTATAATAATGCAATAATACATTACAAAATAAAAATTTAAATACAAGCGCTATTGCGCCGCTTGGTATTTTTCGACATAAAATAAAATAAGCGCTACCGAGCTGCTTGGGTCTTTTCGTACTCATTTAGAGAAAGCGCGGTTGCGCTGTTTGGGATTCTTTGACAGTGTTCTTTCAATACCCCCTGGGATTCAAACGGTTAATGAAGCAAAACCTTTCGAATAAAAAATGTTTAATTTATAATACCCTATCGCCCTGCCATAGAAAAAGAACACAAAAAAGCTTGTATTCAAAGCGTGAAAAATCGAAACTTTGAGATTCGTTATCAGCCCCCTTAAAAGATATTTTGCCGCTAAAAAATTGCTCCGCGCAGGACACACCATGTTCTGTACATACATAAAGTTTCATTGAAATCAGAATTTCAGAAGTAGATGAATTTCCTTATAAGACAGTGTACGAATACTTTTTGGAGCCGCTGTATACGAGTTCTGACCTTTTCTATCCCTGTGTCTAAGGTAGGGGCCTGTTAGGTAAGCCTTGCTGACGAGTTCACTAGCAGGCTCCGGATGAAACACCCCTTCCCATTCTTTTTCCTTCTCTCTCCACACAGCCACAAAACGAATAAGCAAAACGTTTTCATCTTTCGCTCTCTCAGCCGATTTTCCTGCAATATTCACGCGCGAGCTGTGCAAGAACAGCAGTGAATTAGCGGAGCAATTTACGCTCCATTCACGGTGTAGCGAATATTTTGCCGACGAAAAATATTCCTGAAGCGATTAAGCGATATATTGTTCCAGAAATAAGAGGGAGTCAAGTAACGCGCTGGAAAAATGAATTTTCTCCGCAGCAGCTGCCACTTCCGGAACATACGACACCCACGCGCTCAGATTTTTTTAGGAGCCGTACACATAGATCGGGGTTGAATAAATTTCCGATCGCGTACCGGACCGTTTTTGTTGAGTTACATGGGGTGACCAGTAAAAAACGGAAAAGTGGAAATAGTGTTGCACTAGTCACGGGTGAGTTTTGTTTACGCCGATGCTCGGATGAACAAAGGCCGGAAATTGGAGAGTCATGCTCGGTTGCGTTTAATATGAATTGAAGTTCAGTCCGGAACAATTCGGTCGAATGGTGAGCAATTGTGAGGCGGCATTCATTCGTTAATTTGTTTCAGTAGAGTGAAGGAATCCCCGTAACGAAAAATAAGTAGGATAAGAATAGCATAGGAAAGGTTATAAATTAGAAAAAGGAAAAGAAGAAAAGCGAATAAAGTTATAAATATATTTAATTTAATACAATTAAAACGACACAAATGAACACGAAACAACAAACTACGCTTATGCTTCGCAAGGTACACAGCTCCTCGTTCTATGCTGACTATTCAGCTTCTGACCCATTCATCTCTGGATCGAATGGGACCCCAAAAGACAAAACACTCGGCCCCACTCTATCGATCCCTTCACACACCCACGCGTCTACACACATTCACGCCCAGATACACACCAAACGTACCATATTACAATATTAACACGTTGAACGCCCAGCGTAAATCGGTGGAGTTTCTTCCAGGACCCAAACTCGAGACTCGGACTGTAAACAGCGCAATGTTATATTTACTTTATAATTTATTGTTACTTTATATCGTATATACTTATCATAATTGTGTTGCAAATAAAATTAGTATAAATTACCTCCAAAATCTTGTTTTTACCCTTTGAGTGCTATGGGCGCATATATACGTCTGACAGAAATTGCTCGTAGGGACTATGGACGCATATATGCGTTTGTTAATTTTTTTTCTTCGCCTTATGACCTTTTCCGTGGCCACACACATTTCGGCGTTAACCTTTTAGTGTTGACGAAAATTACTCGTAGGGACCATGGACGAAAATATGCGTTTGCCAATTTTATCAATCCTTCGCTTACTGAAACGCGATTGTCAGTGTACAAGTAATAATATTCCATGTCTCCAGCGATAGCGCACCGTCCCTTCGAAGCGCTTAGGTTAAGAATATTCAGCACTCAAAGGTTAATTAGAAAAGTGTCAAACGTTTACAAGAAACATAGCCGTCACCCAGATATGGGTGACGTGGCGTTCAACGTGTTAATCCTTAATCTATGCATTACCACAATAGAAATAAGATTATTGTAACGAATTCCTTTTTTAATAATATAGGATTTATTTTTATTTATTGAAGAGTTAATACGGTTCAGATGTAGGTGTAACAAATAAACTTCTTAGATTTATTTAAAATAGTTTAATAGTAACACTAGTTTAACAACTTTCCAACTGAACAATTTCTTGTTCCTCTCATAATCATGCTCTTTCTGCCTCACGCTCGCATTCTCTCCTTCAATATATTCTTTTAAACACTTGTTTCCTTCTTTCTAATTGCAAACCATTTTCACTCGTTGTATTCAGCCACGTTCACCCAAAATTCCTCAGTTGCGACGTTGTCTCAAGTACTCATCTTTCACGTCTCAAAAACACTCTAATCTAAATATTGTACGTTCACATGACTATCGCTCAACTCAAGCACTCTTCATACTTTTCTAGAATCGTACCCGCTCAATCGCATTCCTACAATAATAGTAATTTCATGCAGTTCTTTCATTTGTCGAGTAACATTAATTCTTTAATTTATTAAGTTATGTTTGGGGATATGAATTTGTAGGCTTTGAGGAAGAATCCTTTTGGAAACTCGATCTGTAAGAAAGTGTTGAACTGGTAAACAGTTAATGCAAATTTTCAACCACCATTACTAGTCGCGTTCTATTTCCAAAGACATCGAGCAGCTATTTAAAAAAAAACCCAAGCCAATAAATTGTGCTCGTCCAAATGGCACTCTCTTTGATCCCTCATTTCTCGGGATGCACTTTTAACTGCATTCGCAATTATTCCAGTTCGTAAATGCCGTGCAATTTGCACGTCAATTTAACCGCTGGCGAGTACGCAAATCGCTATAGAGGAAAGAGCAAAATGTTGGCTATGAAAATTGGTCCGTCGACTTAATTAGTAAGTGACAAGGATGGAGCACGTCAGATTATGATCGATGTTCGTATTGCGCGTTATATGTGGTTCATTGGTGTATTAGATAGCGCAGTTTGAGATACTTTACTTTGTCGAATAATTCGTGTTGTACAGTGAAGATCACAGAATTGTGACTTGAGAAATTATATGTTTATAAGATGCTGTTTTCTGCTCGACATTCAAAAGGAATCTGTCGTGTCTTTCAAAATTTCTAATATCAATACCTCTGTTGGGCGGTATTTGAAAGCTAGCTATCTTGTGATTGGTAGAAAAATAAACTTTTAGGCGTTTACTTTAACCCTTTTAGTGCCAAACGACGATATATCGTTGTTCATGCATTGGCGTCTTATTATACGCATCACGAGAAACATGTACCCAAAATAATTGTATAAAATACTAAAATGGTTCAAATTCGATGCAATATAATTGAAAAAAAAAATAATTTAGATTCAACTTTTTGTTATATCTTATGTGTACTTTTAGGTATACTCTTATGATTAGTGCCGAGGCTCTGTATATGTTGGAGCGATAAAGTAGAAACGAGACACGGGATTATGGTCCCAACAAAGTTTCTTAGGACCGTAATAGCAATCTTTGTGTTTATAATAGTTATCAAAGCTCTGATTAGTGAAAATACTATTTGAAAAAGAGAAACTTATTTCCATGTTTTTCATCATAGTTTATATTACTGTTATTCATGATTTTCAATAAGCATTGCAAAATAATTGGCATCATATTATTCTCCCTTTCTTCCCCAATACGTTGCATTTTGAATTTTTTACATATCATTTTTAGTTTGGCTTTTATGGGCTTTTTCCGAAGCTATAGTAAATTCGTCAAATTCGTGCGGTTATTTTCGCATATGCATCGATTTTTGCTTGGCATTAAAAGGGTTAACACAGGGGAAATAGGTAACCCCATGAAAGGTAGAAAGGGCAATAATCTGACACTATAAGCAATTTAGCAAATCTACTAGTTTTGAACTTTACGAAACTATTTTGCTGTGCCATGGAAAATACATTAACAATTTTATAAAGCTATGAAATACTTCAGCCTAATCCTACACTGTAATTCTGATTGATAACTGAATATGCATACTCCCAGTATTTTTTCTACTTAACCAAACCGTGATAATCCGTGCTTTCTTGGATATCTCCTTACATATTTGATGTTATTGAATATTTTGTTTGCGTTACAAACATATACTATTAGTGTTCTGACATTAATAATCGAACACATAACCGTGTCCTTGACCAGCTTGGTTTTTGGCCATTTTGAAGCTAGGGTAGCAAATGTGGTCGCCAGACTCAGACTGTTAACGAACGACAGATTTACATTCCTTGTCCTCCCACACAATTTTTATCATACAAATTTTCTTTACCATCCCTTAAACACTTTTGCGTTTTCTCCGATTCTTGACGAACGAGACACGATAGAATAATTAGAGGTCTTGATTTAGAAAGTTTTTACTTTGTAGGATAGTTAGAATATTTGGACATTCATATTACGCTGAAGGACATCATGATACCTACGTATATTAGATAATATATGAATATTTATGGGAAAATAAATTAATTGTCGTTTGAAAACCTTTTGAATTCAAAATTGATCCACCTATCTATACTTCAATTTAGTTTACTATTTTTAATAATTTTAAATTTCCCAAAAACTTACTATTTTTTGTTGCTTTTCTAATGATAGTTGAAACTCATTTAGAGGTATATTTATATGTAAATCTGTTTTTAGCTATACTTCTACACGATTTTCTCGTTTGACTTTTGAGGATTCTTTGCTTCCACACATTGAATCATTTAAATTTGTATTCTTTTTCCGGACGAAACACTACTTATTTCACATCCATCAGTTGATCAAACACGTACAAAACAAAGCAATAATTCCATTAGCATTTTCAGTTCTTAACACGTTGAACGCCCAGCGTAAATCGGTGGAGTTTCTCCCAAGACCTAAACCCGAGACTCGGAGTGTAAACAGCGCAATGTTATATTTACTTTATAATTTATTGTTACTTTATATCGTATATATTTATCATAATTGTGTTACAAATAAAATTAGTATAAATTACCTCCAAAATCTTGTTTTAATTAGAAAAGTGTCAACCGTTTACAAGAAACATAGCCGTCACCCAGATATGGGTGACGTGGCGTTCAACGTGTTAATAACGTATTATGATAGGATTCAGTGTAAACGATCCGATTGAATTCGAGGCGCGTTAAATTTCGCACAATGAGATCGAGCGAATATACACAGCGTGGTTAATTAACAGACATCCGTAGGTCGAAATTTATTGTTTCCTCGGCGATGGTTGACCAGGGTAAGGAGCTCATAATAATTGACGAACACATCAAATTGGGACGCTTATCTGATTGCCAATAGGTCGAGCACCGATTTCCATTCCTTTATTTCGCCTCGCGCGCAGACGATATCGACATGTTCAAGATTGCGCGAAAATGAGCTCGATTTGACGGTCCTGCGAAATTGACAGACTTTCTCGAGTATCCTTCCAGTGGCACTAAGAAATTTGCCTTCGTCGTTAACGCGACAAGTTCGCGCGATCCTTCCGCACTAATTAGCTCGAACTCGCGTATTATTCTCCCTGTCGTTCGCCTCCGCTTTCGTTCACTTCCGGGTAATATTGCTGTAGGTATTAAAGAGAAACTGTGGAAGATTTACAAATTTCGATGTTTATTTCTTTCGATGATAATATTATTACGATTAGTGTCCAGTGTTACTAATTTTCTATTGTATACAGGGTGTTAATCTACCTCTGGGCCCCAATGAAATGGGGGGTTCTAGACGGTAAAATAAGACGAAAATCAAGAGTGACGAAATTTCGTTAAACGCTTCGTTAATTAATTATTAGCAGTTAAAGATTGCCCCAAATCAGCCAATCCGCTGCAGCGCCGTCCGTTGGGCTCGCCGCGCACAGGCGAACCCAGGACCGTATCAACATGTGTTACAACGCTTACCTCGTGGGGTGCAGGAAAACTTGTTTGTCACTCAAGAGACGGACGACACAAAATCAAAACTTCGGTCACCTTCCAAAAAGTATTCAATGATCGTTGAATAGCATTAAACCTACTTACTCGCAAAATCCACAAGAGCATGTCAGAACTCGCCCATTGGGATTTCCGAGTAAAGAGGGTTAATGATCTCTTAAAGCAGATGGTATACTGCCTAAACGTGAAGCACCCACACGTATTCAAATCGCGATTGTCCCGTCCGCGAATATTTATTGAATATTACACTTGCACCGCGATTGTCCCGTCCGCAGTGTCCACAAAGAGGTACACAACACACCTGCACGAATCAGTCACAATTTATATCGCCACTAAAATGTATTATTTTCTCTCTTCTTTTGCACTCTCACGATAACACCACATACGTGTGGCACAAACACACTTACTAAATTACTTATACAAACCAAATTATATTTTATTTAAAACTAAATAAAAAAACTGTTATCTAAAAGAAATTAACTGTAATCAGGAACGATCTAAAAAAGCGTTTTAAAAGAAGTCGAAAAATAATTCCGCTACTGAACAACAGCAGAACCAAATGACGACTGACGAATACGCGGGAAGAAGGATTTCTCTGCGATTGCGTTGGAGGACTGATATTCTTTTGTCATCGACCGCATTCGATCGCCACCAGAGATCAGTCGTTAACGAAACATTGTGTTGACGTGCGGTTTATTTTCTCGTCGTGTGATTTTATCGCTGAGTTCACTACGAGTGCGTGATACATGTGGATAGATAAATTTGAGAAATGCTTTCTTAGTTTTTCCTTTACTGTGTTTGAATTTGAATAATACAAATATTACGAAGCAAACATTAACCGAAAAAATAGCTTTCTCTTTCTGAATTTCTCTTTCATTTGGTTCTGCTGTTGTTCAGTAGGGGAATTATTTTTCAACTTCATTAAAAAAGCTTTTTTAGATTGTTTCTAGTTATAGTTAATTTCTTTTAAATAACATTTTTTAAAATTTAATTTTACATAAAATATAGTTGTGAGTGTATTTTGTGTCGCGTGTGTGGTGTGGTTGTGGGAGTGCAAAAGAAGAGAGAAAAGAATACATTTTAGTGGCGGTGTAAATTGTGACTGATTCGTGCACGTGTGTTGTGTACCTTTTTGTGGACAGTGCGGACGGGACAATCGCGGTGCAAGTGTAATATTCAATAAATATTCGCGGACGGGACAATCGCGGTGCAAGTGTAATATTCAATAAATATTCGCGGACGGGACAATCGCGATTTGAATAAGTGTGGGTGCTTCACTTTTGGGCAGTGTACTATCTGCTTTAAGAGATCATTGACCCTCTTTACTCGGAAATCCCAATGGGCGAGTTCTGACATGCTCTTGTGGATTTTGCGAGTAAGTAGGTTTAATGCTATTCAACGATTATTGAATACTTTTTGGAAGGTGACCGAAGTTTTGATTTTGTGTCGTCCGTCTCTTGAGTGACAAACAAATTTTCCTGCGCCCCACGAGGTAAGCATTGTAACACATGTTGATACGGTCCTGGGTTCGCCTGTGCGCGGCGAGCCCAACGGCCGGCGCTGCAGCAGGATTGGCTAATTTCGGCAATCTTTAACTGCTAATAATTAATTAACGAAGCGTTTAACGACATTTCGTCACTCTTGATTTTTGTCTTATTTTACCGTCTAGAACCCCCCATTTCATTGGGGCCCAGAGGTAGATTAACACCCTGTACATTTTTATACCTTTAACAATTTTATTTAGTATCAGTGCCATCATAATTGTTAATATCGTTTATTTTATATCATGTAGTACTCTGTGTTACTATTTAAAAAAATCAGTATCAACGAAGCTTCTAATGAGAAGTAGTATTATCATTATTATTTGTTCAGTATTGTGTATTTTAATATGTAACATTGAGTTTAATGTTAATATCTTTAATTTTATTTATTACTCTAATGATTCCAGCCTTATGATTGTATAAAATTTAATCATGTGGATTTTAATTATTATTGTAGCAGTTGGTTGGTTGTGTTTCAATGTACTATAATAATTCCATTATGCTCATACGTCTTTTGACCAATCAAAACACTTTAATTACATGTTATTTTTTGATGAAGTGAGGTTACTGAAATCTTTAACGGGCTTTAAGGTCAAGTGTTTAATTTATTTATTATTATTTATCATTATTATCGGTATTTCACTGAAAGAACCACAAAAAGTGGTTATGAATTATATCCCAAATAGGGGCCATTTCCATGTATTTCCTTTATCGTTCGATGCTTGTTTCGTTCTTTGGTTATCGGTCGTTGATGAATTCATTTGTTAATGTCTAGGTGATTCGTTCTGGTTGCGCCACTCGACAAGTTTTTATTAATTCTTTGCGCTTAAAGAGCGAGTCTGAATAATCAAACGATATTAGTTTCTAAAAAGTTTAAAATTAACCTACTTATTGATTTCAGTATTAGAATAAACTGTAATGTAAATAAATTCTGATACTATTTAATTTCGGTACTTTGTACTTGAAAATTTTTGATAAGGATATCATTTCACGACCGAAAATCGCCTTTGCAAAGTGTAAAGGATTAACTCGTCGGAGCTATCTTTTAAGGGGCCATTCTACTGTGACGGATTGAAAAAATCAAAATTTTTTTTGTGCATTTCCTTAGACTTTAACATGATAAAAACTTGTTCCCAAAGGGGTTTAACAGAATTCGAAAAATTAACGATGTTATGTGCCTTCACACGAAGCGCCGTTCTGCCGCGCGCAGCTAGCTGAGCGGTCGGCTTATCCCGGCAAGCCTGGAATTCTATTATAGATTTGAATCCTTACGATAATATGATAGTGAAGAAGCTTGAATGTGTTCTACACGTGAAGAAAAGGTTTGGAACTTGATTGAGAAGTGTGAAGAAAAAGAATAAAGGTATAGGAGGAAAAGGATCCGGGAAGCTAGCCGATATCAACAATTTGACCACATACTGTGGATTAGCCATTTTACGAAACACCGATTCGGTTGAAAATATGAAGAACTCTGTATGGGAATCGTAATTGGCCCAATAACCAAAACTTTCGCTGATAATCGCGATAACATCTGCAAAAGGCACGTAGCGATAAAAAGCCAATAGGCGTCGAAAGAGGCTGTAAAACATTCCGATTTTTTTACCAAAATTTAAAAATTTTTCTTTAGATCAGCGCCATTTTTTTTCTGTTCAGTATTTTCAAACCATTCTGGTACCGACGATAGCCACACTCATACAGATTAACAATCTTGTTTATTTTCTGTTTTCAAATCACTACAACAGCTGGAATCATGGCAGCCATAGAAGGCTGTTTGTTTCACGACGACATAAAAAACGTTCTGCAATTTTACACACATATGCTCTCCTGGCTCGCAAAAATTTTTAAATAAACTTCAGATTATAATAAACAAATATCCTAAGCCGCAAAATGATATGTTGTATAGTTTACCCACAAAAAATTCCCAAAAATCGTCTTGATTTCGGGCCGTCACAGTAGAATGGCCCCTTAACCCTTTCGTTACCAGCGCCGGATTTAGCCGGCATCCATTTACCGTTCCTTATATTGCATTGTTATTGAATTGATTCCTCTTAGAGTGCAATCAATTTTGTTAATGAATGCGCCTTCAGTCAAAATCATGTTAGCGACACCGCAAAATCTTTAAATCTGTAACACCTAAATGAGAAAATTCGAACATCAGCTTACCGCCATGCAATGTGCACACTTCGCGACGCAATGCTCGGTTCAGTAGTGTCACTTCGGCGGAACGGACTGCGTTAAGGAAAGGGTTAAACGTTGCATATTACATGGATTCAAAGATCATTTGTAATTTTTTGGTGGGAGAAAATTTGGAAAATAATTTTTCGCCCTATTATCTTATTCGCATTTTTTGTCTTTATTTTTAGATGAAAGCGAATAAAAATAATTCTAATGGAAGGTATTGTTACTTACAAAGAATATCCTATTTTCGGTAGATAAGGAGTCGTTTTAGTTTTTATTGAGAGAACGTTGCGAGGAAAACAACCTAATTTTCCCGTGTTCTGGTTTATGTGTCACGTTTAATTCCAAGCTCTTACTATAAGATATATGCTCATTCTACTCCTTCAGTGGATTAAATTAATCTGGTCTCGAGGATAAGTTTATACCCCTTTAATTCAATATCCTATTACAATATCCTATTGCAGACTTTTCTTAAAATTTATTGGGAATTAAAATCTGTTACCGTATTCATGTCACGAGAATTGACCTCTCAGCAATATATATAACGACGTCAACGTACTCGGAGGAGGACCGGAGATGCAAAAAATCGTCATGAACGACGATCGTAGACGTTCATTGAATATTTGGACGTCCAATCGGCAAGTTCCTCCTGCGGGTCGACCGATCGATCGCTCGCTGGCACTTTTCCACGAACTTTGAAGCCTCGAAACAGTCGGCTCTCTGGTCACTTGACACCAGGCAAGCCAACTGAACTGAAGTGAACTGAAATCGTGCTCAAATAGAAAAGTGGTTAACTCGTCCTCCCTGTTGCCTGAACTTTGGTTAGAACCACTTGTCATGGCTAAGATGCGTCGCTGAGCTGTCTTTATTTGCTGCCAACCGAAGAATGTCTTAAGCTTTTGCTCCGACAACTAACGACACATTGATGTGTATATAATATATAGAGTTGGAGAGTGTAGGTATAATGTGACGAATTACACTTAATAACTTCATTTATACGAAGAACATAATTAACACGTTGAGCGCGGTGCTGCACAGTGGTCCGAATTGCTCAAAATACGAACTTAATTCATAATGCTTTTATTTTTACATTATTTACTATAAAAGGAGTGGTTTTATAAGGTTTTTGGGTCATAGAATTCGATTTTGATATCTATTTTTATGTAGAAAGTCTGATTTGTATTTTAATTCTCTTCAAAATGATTATACTTGCCTCATATGTGATTCATAATTATTCTTCAGATGGTATCAAGTAAAATTTATTTATAACAATAACCTCATCATCATTGGAGCATTTAAAATGCAAAAAGAGAAATAAATAATACCAAATTTTGAATTAAATGGCGAAACAGATCGTTTGATTACACCCGCGATATTTTTTGAGTATGGTGTTCCCTATAACATTTCACGTATTTGTTGTTTGCTTTTCAAGCTTCTTCGGAAAGTGTTCCACTGTGTATGATAGCGTTTTCAATAATGTTCAATCCGTGAGTTAGAATTTTATGCACAAAGACCGGCATGTAATTGCAATTGTACAATTCTACGTATCTTTCTGCAGTTCATAAGCAGTATTTTTTAAACTCTTCTGTTTTTATTTCATATCCACTATTAATTGTTCGCAAAATCATTATAATGGTAAATGGAATAAATGAAAATAGCTTAAAATACGTTTGAAAACCGAAAGAATGCGGTGATATCGTAAACCTGACTTAACGGCAAATATGTTAATTTTAAGGTGGCTAACAACATTTAAAAATACCTCAGTATAGTTGTACTTTAGTCATCATTCCGGTTATAATACAAAAACAAACAGCTTTCTCTTAATATTAGAAACATAACGGTTATCAAGAGATTTCAGCGTTTAACTATGTATTTATTGTTATAATTCTTAGGTCTGCAAGATTCCGCAAGAAATTCCCTTGCAGATATCTTCAGTAGGTTTCAACGAATACTCTCATACAAAATTCATCGTAACCTCGCGTAACCTCTGCTTTGTAATCGTCGGTAAATGAAAAAAAGCGGAAAAACATAGGGATTCCTTTTACGATATTTTTCAAAGGTTAAAATAAGTGTATTCCAAAAATTTATACATATTCCTATAGCTGAAAGAACACTCTTCAAAATGACCTACTTGGATTTGCCCAAATTCCTACCCCTATAAAGATATAACGACGTAAAGTATGAAATTTTAGACGAAAAGTGCAATGATTCTAGAACCTGCATTTTTCCTAGTTTTTAAAGCTCTCCCAAATAATTCTGAATGACTTATAACAATTCTCTTGCATGGCAAAAGTTGGTCCATGGATATAAGAATCTATGGTTAAAATTTCGTGGATATCCAATGAACTTGAAAATTTGAATTAAGATCGTGTTTTGGGTGATTCGCACCACTGTGTGCCGGTCCCTAGGGACCGACAGTATCAGAGTTAAAAAATAAATGTAGCAATTTCAATGATATTTATTAAAACACTCTAAACATAAATATGGCTTAGATTTACATGTATTGCAAAAAGTTACGGCTCTTTTGGTTAAATTTTTGGCTGTCTTGCGGCCTAATAGGTTTGCATTTTTATTGCAACATCCTAAACAATATCTGCGGACTTTATGCGCGTCTCCTTCTTTTCTTTGTAATTGATGAACAATTCTTCTTTCAATATGGATTAGTCATTTTCGGTCTTATGGGCAATAAATACTTTTAAAGACAAATCTAAATTTACTATTCTTAAATCGCCTTTATACTTCTGTGGCATTTTGCTTACTGATCGTCTCTTCACCTTTTTGGAGTGCGTATACGAGTGCATCGCCTGCATTTTTTCAGTCTAGAGGAAAAATTTGAAACCAAGCAATCCTCTATTCATCCTTTCTATCCCAAAAATTATTTGAGCGCTCGCCGTCAAGTATTCATTCGCTGCCGGCTGAACGGAAGGAGTAGGAATATCGGCGCCATGCTCAACGTGTTAAAGAAAATATATTTGACATATATATGTGGCGGTACCCTGGAAAGCGTCGAAGAAAATAATACTAATTAAAACGGCTGTAGGGAAATGCCTACAGCCGACCAATAAACCTTTTTTACCACTTCATTTTACCTGGGCCTCGAACACCGAGGGTCCGAGCGGGCGACCATTTTTGTCCGCGCGGAGACCCAGGTTTCCTTCGACAATTTCCAGGGTGCTACCACCTCCACCGAAAGTACAGCCAGCCCTTGGCGGGGGGCTACAGTATATAATGACCATTTTTTGGGAGACACAAAAAAAGTACGTCCTCAGTTTTCCAATAAGCGTCAGGCCTATTCATTTATATTTTGTTATTCATATTGTTATCCGTTATTTTGTTTCGTTGAATAAATCGTTATCGTTCTTGTTACTATATTTTGTTATTTCAACGCACTTACCACCTCAAATATACAGATATTAATTGGTATAAAACTTGATAATTATGTAGTCTTTCTTTCTTGTTAGATTTATTTAATCACAAAGACAATAATCATTAATTGTATAAACTAGACTTTATTAATTTTAGATTAAACTAGGCAGTACAGTTGTTAGATTTACTATTAATACAGTTCGTATATATCCCTTAAAGACACGCGACAAAGACACACTCCAGCGCCGCATGTGCGGATGACCCGGCAAATTCAACTGACACTCCCCCTTCATTCGCACATCTTATTTTAAATTTAACATATCTACACATTTTCGGTGTGTGCCTTTAGAGAGAGGTTTGGTCAGCACATCGGCTGGCATCTTATTTGTGCTTATATACTGTATATTTATTTCGCCCCTTTCCTGCGCTTCTCTCGAAAAATGGTACCTTATATCTATATGTTTACTTCTAGCGTGAAACACACTATTTTTAGATAGTTGTATGGTACTTTGATTGTCACAATATATTCTTGTATGAGTTTCGCACAGTGTTTCAAGTTTTAAATGTTTTAATAAATTTCGCAAGTATATGATTTCTTTTGTTACGTCTGATATTGCCATGTATTCTGCCTCCATGGTAGAGAGTGCTACGGATTTCTGTTTTCTCGTTAACCAACTAATCGGACCGCCTGCTAACTTTACTACGTATCCTGTACATGACTTTCTGTCTGATGTATCACCGGCCCAATCAGAATCAACATACGCTATTAAATTTTCATTTTCTTTTTCGTAACTGATACTATAATCTATCGTTCCTTTCAGGTATCTTAGTACTCGCTTCGCCATCTTCCAGTGAACCTCTGAAGGATTATTGCAAAATCGACTAAGTACATTGCTTGCAAATGCGATGTCCGGCCTAGTTGCGTTCGCTAAATAATTTAATGATCCTACCAATTCTCTGTACGGTTTATTTAAAATTTCTTTTGTCTGTGAATCAGTCTTCAGAGTGGCTATATCTAAGTTTGTCTCTATAGGTGTATCTTGAACATTGCAGTCATTCATTTTAAATCTATTTAACATATCTTGGACATATCGCCTTTGGGATAATTTTATGTTTCCGACATTTCCGTCTCTACGTACATGAATTCCAAGTATGTTCTTCACACTACCTAAATCTTTCATCTTAAACTTCTTATTTAGTAACATTTTCACTCTATTTAATTCATTCATACTCTTAGAGACAATTAATAAATCATCTACATAAATAACTATTATTGTTTCGCTGTTCTGCTTAGATTCTACGTATGTACACGGGTTTATTACATTTCTTTGGAAACCTATACTAGTTAAATATCCATCTAATTTTCGGTACCATTCACGGCCTGATTGTTTTAATCCATATAACGGCTTATTCAATTTGCATACCAAATCTATCGCATCGGGTTCCTCAAATAATCGGGGCTGTTCCATATAAATTTCATTTGGTAAGTCACCTTGTACATAAGCGCTCACCACATCCATGTGATGTACATGCATCTCTTTAATTACACTTATCGCTAATATGGTACGGATGGTTTCCAATCTTGCTACGGGTGCGTACACCTCTTCATAATCTATTCCTTCTCGTTGTTGATCTCCTCGGGCGACTAACCGAGCTTTGTAGCTTTCCAAAGATCCATCCTCTCGTCTTTTTGTCTTAAAAACCCATTTATTTTTTATTATTTTTGCCTGACTAGGTTTACTTACCAAAGACCATGTATCATTTTCTATTAAGGAATCGTATTCCTTCTGCATAGCATGCAGTCATGCCTCTCTGTCGGGTCGAGTCATTACTTCCTCCAGACTTGACGGTTCCAGTTCAGTATTTCCTGCTTCTTTGGTACAATATAATTTCTTTGGTCGGCCTCGTTTCCCGTTTCGTATGAATCTTGGTCGTCCTGGACCTCTTGTGGTAGGTGGAGTTTCAAATTGTGCTTCCTCTTCACTTATTTCTTCTCGTGGCATTGGGTCGTTTCCTTCTATTGAATCAATTTCATCTAAATCCTCTTCCAAAGGACGTTTCATTAATTCGATTTCATCAAACTTTACTTCTTCTTCGTTTGGCATTGATAATTGTTTCTCGATGAAACGGACATCTCTGGTTACAATAACTGATCGAGTTCTTCGTTCCCACAAGCGGTACGCTTTGGATTCATTGGAATACCCTACCAGTACGTATTCCTTCCCTTTCGGCTCAAATTTATTTTTCCTCGGACCCTTCTTTAACGCGATGACTTTGCTTCCTATTTTTCTTAAGTACCCTACATATGGCTTTTCTCCAGTCCATTCTTCATACGGAGTGGTACTTTGATTTGCCTTTGTTGAGCACCGGTTCCTTATATACACCGCTGCATTTATAGCTTCTGCCCACAGAGATAGAGGCAAATCGCCCTCTAACAGCATGCATCGAGCCATTTCAACTAATGTTCTATTGGCTCTCTCAGCCACGCCATTCTGTTGTGGGGTATGAGGAGCAGTTAATTGTCTCGATATACCTGCTTCTTTCAACAATTGCGTAAATTTATGTGATAAATATTCTTTAGCGTTGTCCGATCGTAGTTTCTTTATTTTATGTCCTGTGAAATTTTCCGCGCTAGCCTTGAATTCTTTAAAAGCTTCAAATACATCTGATTTATTTCTGAGTGGCTTCATGTATATGTACCGGCTTTTATCATCAATGAATGTTACAAAATAATTTGCTCCCCCTATTGATGGAACACTAAATGGACCACAAATATCACTGTGTACTAATCCTAATATTTCATTTGCTTTGTGACCTGAGTTAATGTAAGGTAATTGATGAATTTTACATTTGTCGCATGTTTCACATCCAGGGTTTTGTGAATTGAGATCATCTCGTATTCCAGTTACCATTTCCTTAGCCTTTAAATTTCTTACTTCATTAAAATTTAAATGTCCAAACCTTTCATGCCACTTTACTAAATTATTCACATTACTTTCAGATTTTTGCACCATTGCCCTATGAATTAGTTTATCCTCAACAACATACAAACCATTTCTTTCTTTGGCTAACATTGCAATGGTTCCATCTCTTCTTAAAACTTTAGCACCATACTTGTTAAAACTTACCGTAAATCCATGTTTGGTGATCTGTGATACGGAGAGTAAATTATTTTTGAAAACCGGAGCCAGCATTGTTTCTTCTAGGGTTACTCGATTTATCTCTTTGTCTGTAATTCTTACTGCTATATTTACTTTTCCTGTTCCTACTGAGTCCACACTTTCATTTGTGACAGTATATATTTTACTCTTATTTTGTTTCAATTCTTGCAGCTTGGTTCCTTCTTTTGTAATATGGTTTGTAGCTCCACTGTCCAGTATCCAAGTGTTTGCATCTATATGATGACTGTGAAATGCTGTCGCAGTCATTGCATCATTTGATCTAAAGGATTGGTTTACACCTTTGAAACGGCATTTGTTTGCTTTATGTCCAAATTTCTTACATATGTAACAGTTTCCATTAAATTTTGGTCCTCCATCTCTCTTGCCAAATTCTTTGTATGTTTTCCTTTTAGTTGTATTCATTAGTGCATTGTTCAAGCCTGGCTCATTATTTGTACTTTCATTTTCAGTCTTTCTTATTTCTTCTTCCAAAAGTTTCACTTTTAGTTCCTCCATCGTTGGTAAAATCTGTCTAGATTCAATAGCAATACAAAAAGTTTCATACTCAGAAGGCAATGATGTGAGTAACATTATGGGTAAAACTGTATCTGGCAGTTTTATTCCAGAATCCTCCAGCTGCTCTACTTTATGAGAGAAATCATTTATGTGTTGAGCCATATTTTGATCTGGTTGTTTCTTCATCTTATACAACTGTTTAAACAAAACACACTGCTTCATTGGCCCTTTTGACTCATGTACGCTTTTAAGGGCTTCCCAGGCCTCCTTTGATGTATTCGCACGTTTTATGTGATTATATTGGCTTTTATCTAAACTTAGTATAATTAAATCAAGAGCCTTTTCGTCCTTCGGTGCCCACGTGGCTTCATTCGCTTCCGTTTTAATAACAGTGCCTTCAACATATCCCCACACATCATTAATACGGAGAATACTTTTAATTTGCACTTTCCATGATTCATAATTACTATTCGTCAGCTTTTCAATGTTCTGAGTATTTGTAAAACTCATTTTAATAATTCGATTCAACACGTGGCGACCTAACCTCAATTTCACTTTCTTTTGATTTATTAATTTAATTTACGCTTTAGCCCCTGGGCCCATAACCTGTTAGATTTATTTAATCACAAAGACAATAATCATTAATTGTATAAACTAGACTTTATTAATTTTAGATTAAACTAGGCAGTACACTTGTTAGATTTACTATTAATACAGTTCGTATATATCCCTTAAAGACACGCGACAAAGACACACTCCAGCGCCGCATGTGCGGATGACCCGGCAAATTCAACTGACATTTCTTGTGCTCACTTGCTCTTTTTCGCTCGTTTCACTCAATTGCTTTTGACGAGGACACACATCATAATATATACATAATACAACATTCACTAGATAGAACACTGACATTAAACTATTCACACCATAAACTATATAACGACATTCTGGACAGAGGACTCTCAATCTTCAAATCCATCCCAATTAACATACAGAAAAGCAACACCCACAGAGAGAAGGCTAATGTAATGGTACAGATAATACTATAAATATTATAGAATAAATATACCTGTCTGATATATTTATTTACTTTATTTGACATATAACAAATTCAAAAGTATGTAAAATTTACTTGACCTCGCTTGGTTGTCAGCTATATACGTAAATCCCAGGATTACAAATTTCTTGCAGAACTTGTCGTTAGTTTCGTGGTGTACCTTCATACATAAGTAAGATTGTATTGTTTCAAAGATATCCTTAAGTCAAAAAGGGATATGGCCACTACGAGTTCCATTAAACCTTTCCAAGTCTGTATCCACAACCACGTCCCAGCCGCTGTAAGATAATAAAAGTAGTTCTTTTGATCTAGAGACCAATAAGGACCAGTCTATGAAGCTGTAAACACAAACGGAAACAATTTGTTGAAGCAAGTCAGTCCTTCATGGAAAATTCAATAAATCTATGGCATTACGACTATGTGTGCTCTTCCGACAAGTCCACCAGAACACGCATCACAGATTTTAAAACCGTTCACAAAATGTCATGACTAACGTTGTCTTTTAATTTCCACTACATGACGTTGTACGCGTGTATTAACCCTAGAACTCCTGGGGGGGGGGGTCCTCGAACCCACAAGTTGAAAAACCTTAAATTAGAATCATTTCCTTTTCGTAAAAAATTCTCTTAAAATTATTTATTGTTGTACACACATTTAAGTTTTATATTAAAAAGTTCCCGTTGCTATGTGCAAAAAATTAGTAATCATAAGAGAAAAATATAGCTGACTACGCGCCGCGATGACGGTACGCCACGGGGCGGTGGCGATCACGCGAAGTGGACCCTCACGCTCTCCTTTTTTCCAAAAAATAAAAATTACAAAACGAAGAATGAAACTATGTAACTAATTGAGAACTTTAACTGGAAAGACACTACGAACTAAAATACCAAAAGATACAGAATGGACTAAAAAGGGAAGATGTTATCAGTGTATACTGGAGGCTAAAAGCAGACGCATAAAATATAATAGTTTATTAAAATCAATGCAAATTTGTTACAATTGCAAAAACCATGTTTGCAGAAAACATTCATTTAATACTATACTTTGCCATTCATGTTTATCAGAAGAATCAAGTTCAAACTAGCTGCACGTTACTATACTATTTTATAATAGCATTTAATTTTATAAATATACATAAATCAATACAAATTGAACGCAAAAACATATGTTGTCTTGTTTACAAACTATAGCATATCTTAACATTGCAAAAAATTTTTTAAAAAACAACTTTTTCCAGGATAAATGTATAAAAAGAAGTATGGGTTCGAGGACCTCTCCCTAGGAGTTGGCGTAACAGATTGAGGCTCAGGAGTTCTAGGATTAAGCGTGACATAAGTCAGCTAGCCGGTTTAATATGCATTACATGGAACGATATCCGTGGATGAACGATGAGACGAGACTCCGGGGTTAAGTTTGCACCTCCTCGTTGCTCGAACTGCTCCAAAAGTGATGAAAAGGCGGTCAAGGTTGGACTGAAGGAAGAAATGAAGAACGCGTAGCTACATTCGGTCGAAGTGGAAGCTCGAGCAGGAAGGAAGCGTGTGGTGGTGGTTATCGTCGAAATTTTGATGTAGGACGCTGCTTGGAACTGCTAAGGGGTTTGAGGTTTAAGATGGGGATAGAGGCTTAGCAAGAATATCGTCAGGGAATAAGCCGCATGCCACGTGGCAGGCACAGGAGTACGTTGCAGCAGCCTTAATCCGTAACTTAATTAATGTCATCGGTGAAGAGACAGGTGGTGTGGTAGGAGCTTGTTCTATAAGTTGCTTTTCACGGTGACGCCTCGCTATAGACCGCTGTGGTAATCTCACAGCGCAGCTCCGAAATTGCGTGAGAACCGGCTGCAGAGATCTCATAATTCGCGAGTGGTTACCTCTGAAAATGACGGAATTAGGGGCAGCCGATGGACTCGCAAACCAGGTGGTATCGGTTTAGATCCGGAGAAATTTTAAGTTCATTTGCCGGTTCATTCGGTTGGTTTTGCGTCTGACAAATACAATCGAATGGCGTCTTAGTTTCTCGCTACTTTGCTCTTCTCTTTGTCATTGTTAGTTGTTTATAAAATTAGGAATGTTTCCGTACACCTTTTTGGCAATTACTGCTAAATAACTTGTTTTATTTATAGACTACAAGTAATACACGTATAAACTATATCTTAATACAGATAAATATTATTTTATTTTAACCGACCCATTCAACCAAACTCTTATAACATTCGCACGTGAATTGCTCGTCGAGCACGCTCTTGTCTTTTATACTTATTCGGGGTAGTAGTATCGTATATTCTGGAAGGCCTTTTACGCGCAATAGGATAAGTGGTGGGGCGTTATTAATACCGAACATTCCAGAGAGCCTCAATAAATGACAAACATATTTGCACGTTTACACACGTTTCCACAAATCACGTATACGTCTTTAACAGTTATTTTTTGTCTTCTTCGCATTGTGTTCGATCATGTCTTTGTAGAACGAAGGTGTAATCGAAGCGTAAATACAACTGGATTTGCTTGTTTATTTATTTAGTTTCGTTAACGGGTGAAATTTCTTTAAAGTACAAGAGAAAAATACATAATCAAAAGATTCACAACGACGGAACAGTTGCTGCTTAACTCTTTGATTGCTATTGGCGTCTATATGCATCTGCCGAAAGCTACTCCTGTGAACTGTGGGAGCGTATACGTGTCTCTGGCGAAAGTTGCCTGCGTAGATTATGGATGTATACAGGGTGTTCGGACAGCCCTGGGCTTAAATTGAAAGAGTAACTCCCTGAGACATTGTAAGACGAAAATCAAGAGTAACGATTTTGCGTTTGAGGCTTTGTTTACGAGTTATAACTAGTTAAAGATATCGTTTAATCCGGATCGTTCGACTCTTGAGAGAGGGTAACCGAGGCAACTCGGTCGGTAACGTCGCTGAGTCCACAGTGATGCTCAAGCGTCGAACGATCCGGATTAAACGATATCTTTAACTAGTTATAACTCGTAAACAAAGCCTCAAACGCAAAATCGTTACTCTTGATTTCGTCTTAGAATGTCTCAGGGAGTTACTCTTTCAATTTAAGCCCAGGGCTGTCCGAACACCCTGTATATGCGTTTGTCAATTTTTCCAATCTCCCATTTAGAGCAACACAATTGCTAATAGGGCACCGTTCACGCGGAGCACTTCGACCGAGAGTATTTAGCAAAGGGTTAAAGCTAGCCGGTGTTGAAAAAAAGTCGACGGATTTACAATATTTGTTAACACTTTGCCGGTCGCTGTCACGTACGCATGACTTTTATTTGTCAACCGTTATCGGCCGCTGTCACGTATCCGTGACTTCTTTTCGCCAACAGTGATGCTGTATTTCGATGTTTGTATAGGTAGATATATTGTTGCAGAGTAATATTTGACGAATAGGGAACAGTGGTTTCAACTGTTTTCTCTTCCCAGTTTACCCGATTGTATCTACTTATGTTACGAACAGTTGCGTAAATATCACATTTTGTGAGTAGTAGAACCTGCGTGAATCTTGCCGGCGGCAGCGTAACGGCAATTCGATAATTGTGCGGCCGGCAAAGTGTTAAAATTGAATTGAGGCCATTATTACCACCGTAAAGCGTAGTATGAGCTATCAAGCAAGAGAGTTTGACGTTGAATAGCTGTGAGCGATGTAGTAAACTGAAAGGCTCCAGTAGTTGAGGGTAGTGAATAGAACCATTGATCACATTCTATGCGAAATGAAGTCCAAGTACGGTACCACGCTTCTTCAGTGGTACTGAGTTAAGCTCTTACAAAACTTGTTCATATTTATGGTTATCGAACGGCATAGGGTGATCAATACGAAGTGCAAACAAACGTAAAAACCGATGTTGAATACTCTCAATCTGTTTACGAAGATAGTCATGAAACGAGGACTAAATAACAGAGCAATATTCCAGATGGGATCGAACAAGAGATATGAAGATATATCTTAACGTATGAACGTTTTTGAAAAATGTGTACACTTTATTGATAAATCCAAGTATTTCGGTACTTGTTGCTGGGAGAAGAAATTCGGGTCACGCTAGTTAGAGTTGAGAAATTTTACACTTCGGAATTGAGAACTAAAAGAAGGACTGAGTTTTTAATTCTTGGAATATTCTCAAGATACTTTTATTTCTCAAAAGATTAAAAACTTTGATTCTATAGGCTGTCGTAAATTCTAAATAACATATTCGTCTAAATTTTAAACTTGATTATCATTTCTCCAGGGTATTTTTTGTACTAAAATTATTCTTTAAATAACATTGGTTACCTAATTTTATAAATTGTATGTCACTAGAACTCTTCGTTATGGAAATAAGCAGTTCGAATAACTGAAGCGACTACTGCAAGCTTTGAGATCACTTTTGCAAGTCGATGCACCTTCGATATTGAACAACGGGGTTTCAGGTCAGTTGAGATTGTCCACTGCGTAAATTTGTTCAAATGACTTCGGTGTTTCCAGCAATTACGAGACGGTACACATAATTATTGCGAACGGAGAATGCAAGCTTAATGCTTCATAGACCAAGCTTTAAACAGGTCGCTAACAAGAATACAAAGCAATCTCGATAATCATTACCTCTTCTGCGACCTGTTCCATCAGTGTTCATCTCTTATGACGACCATAATATTATCGTTCTGCAATTATACCGGTGGAATTTTAGGTAAAAAAGTTCATATGAAAATATTCTACTGGTAAGTGCACATTTTCTTGATTAATTAAACCTGTAGAAAAATTCAGCATCTGATTTTCTGGAAAAAAATCAGAGCTTTTAAGAATGTATCATCGAGATTAAATCCTTAATTAATCTTTAACTGTTTTAATCTAAATAAACTTTGCTATCGCCACTTCCTTTAATGTAGTTCTCCCAAATAGCTTGTACTCCCAGGTATTTCAAAAATATACACAGTATTTTCAGACTGTTTTGTGGTTTCATACGTACTCGAAAACTTTTTGCCAGAGGTAGTACGTGTATACTTGTATTTCGCGGTCTAACTGTCACGTTATAAATGCACAATTAGTTCTGCATATTCGTTCACGCTATATGTAAATTACGGAACTCCCTCTTCACTAGGCGACTCCATATTCTTCAACGTTAGGTTAGCTATGGCTAGACACTTGTATGTGCGCCCGCTTCGTTCTTTGCTCTCGTTTTGCATTGTAACTATTGTCATGCATCGCGAATGGATACTTGAGCCGACGCAATTGTTCTGTTGCACTGAAGCGACCGTTCCCTCTCCACGACAGGATCCGCTTTCCTTCCGGAAATTCGACGAGGATTTTGTTTGGAACACCAACCTGGGATTTACGCACTACGAGCTACCTAGTCGTTTCACGGGATGCCATACTGCGTTCGATCTACGTTCCGTGGGTTGTAAGTATAACCGTCGTCTGATAGTGCTCAGGGGAAAGACGGATAGAAGAGATTGCGACACAGTAATTGGTGGCTCGGAGTATATATTTTTCTGTTGCTGATCATAATAGCAGCGAAAGTATGGGTTAGAGTTTTAAAACGAAGGTTTGGAACGGTTTGTATCTAACTTTCGGGATTCGAATGTAGAAGGATTTAAATTGTCTGTCATTTGTTTATAATGAGCAGCAATTTTGGGGTTCCTAATTTTATAGTGTAGTATCGTAGTTTTAAGAACCGGAAAAGTGAAAATGTGGTTCTACTAGACAGAAGTTAGGCCCATCGAAACAAACCGTTAGTGACAGATAATCTGCCGACGGGTCAGCAATATTTAGCAAGCGCGGGGTGGAAAAAGGGAAGCCCTGTAATGGTTTTCTCGAGGGAGGGGAAGACCCATGTTAAACGAAAAACCAAGTTGTAGAGTTGTATGAAGAGTTGAAAGTTAAACATAGAATTGTGTGACAGAGTTGGGTTAAAAGTAGTTATGTTATCGGTATTTATAAGTTAGAAATTATTGAGTACTTTATACTTTTGTTACGGATCACATTAATAACATTAATAATAGTAACAATAATAGTAATAGCGATAATAATAATAATAATAATAATAATACGATACTTTCTACGATAGGATTCATTTTATTATTATTATTTTATTACTTTATTTACGTGCTACTAGGCCCTTTTGATTCATACGGAGGTAATGTACATAATAAAAGCGAAGAGGAAAAAGGAAATTATTGTACATTATGATACTTACCAGCTACTACAGAGAAGTTTTTAAATTACCTCAGATTGGTTACGGAATTCATTTGCCATCTTAGTAGCCCTTGGGAGACCACTTCGAGAACTCAAATTTGTTGTAGTATAGCTGATGTAGAATGGTTCTGTGTCCTGAAAATCTTTAGAAGGCACCTTAAGCTTTATCATGTTAAGAAGGGAGGTGGAAATTCGATTATATGGTTTAGAATTTTGAAAATAAATAAATAGAAGGTCTGCAATGATTTTCTTTTGACTGAGCGTAGACATACTTGAATGTCTAGAAATGAAAGCTATTATACTTCGGTATTTACTTGTTATTAAACGGATATTATATACATTTATACGTACCTATATTTCAACTGCAACCGAACAATAGGAAGCAAAGAAAGAGTCCACCAGTTCGATTGGAGAAGAAAAGAGATTCACAATAGACCGCAGGAATCGCAATGACACAAAAGCATCTGGAGAGCTCGATGCTCGGGAAGCATAATCACGAACGTAATCTGGCGTTCCCCCTTTGAGCACCAGTTTAGTCGGATCCAGCGGCGTCGAGACGCTCGGTTTTCATCAGGCCTCATGACGCCGTGTAATTGAAACGTACATTCGTGTAGCTGGCCTAATGAACCGGCTAGCTTTCCCCTCCATTGCTGCCGTGGCAGCGGAACGTATTTCTGAAAAGTACGTTGCCTTCATTCGCACGAAATTGAAATTGTAATTTATCGACGCCTCGTAGGACGGCGCCTAGAGTGTACTTCGCGCGAGCGAACGGTGACGAAGGATTCGCTGATGTCGCGTCGAAAATGTTCGAGATCGTCTGATTTCGAGCTTCTCCTTGGAACGTCGAGTTCAGCTGGTAGCTGAAAAACGGAGATGTCATTCGAGGTGGGAATTGATTGAAAACGAGACGCAGGGAAATAGAACACGGGGAATCTGCGATAGAAGTGAGATGTAATTTCCGTGGTTAGTTTTGAATTAGCCTTCTATGGGCCCGTGTAATTTTCAGGTCACATGCTAATTTATTGACATTTTAACAAATAATTTTAGTTTTTTTCATGATATGGCGTATACATATTAATTATATAATGTTCTATAATGTAAGATTGTTCAACCTGGAAAATTTTTTTTCATCTACATATATAGGATTATAATTGTTGATTTTCCGTTCCATCAATTTTTTTATATTTGAAACAAGAATTCGGCTCATGGAGGGTTAATTTTCCAATTTCGGTCTTTCGCGGTAGCAGATGCACTAAGTCGTCGTAATGGAGCTTAATCGTCAATGCTAAAAACAGTTCCAGGACGCATTTAGCAATTCAAGCAGTTTTGCCTCGAACAACTTCATTAAGTTGAATATTTGCCGTTCAGGTACAGTAGCAAACAAAAGTTTAAGACGAGAGTACAATAAAGAACATATTTTTATAGTTTGCAAATATTGTCTGTGTAATCATTTTTATTGTTATTATGGTAGAACACTATTTACTGATTAGCATAGAATACAAATTTCGTTTATCGCGCTATTTCTTATAAATTAATTAATGTAGGAAAATTGTGCTTTAAGATGGGACTTAGGTGTGAATAAATAAAAGTGAAGTGATTAGAATATTGATAAATGTATATTTAAAACAATTTAACAGTAACAACTTAAACGACTTTACAATTTAGCAACTTCAACACTCTTTCTACGTTCACAATCAAACCTTTCTTCCACATTAGTCAAACACTTTCTGCCACGCGCTCGCATTCTTCCAAACACTCGTTTCCTTTCATTCTAATTGTCAACCTTTCTCATTCGATGCATTCGGTCACGACCACCCAGAATTCCTCAGTTGCAACGTTTTTTTCAAGTGCTCACCTTTCACGCCTTAGAAACAGTCGGGTCCAAACATTCTACATTCACACGACTATCGCCCAACTCAGGCACTCTTCAGATTTTCCCAAACTCGCATCCACTCGATCGCATTCCTACATTAATTTGGTTTGGTTGACCCTTAAACTTTTGTCCGCTATTGTAGCTATCATCTCTTCGATCTTCACTTTCTATCTGGATCAAGGTGTCAGGGAACGTCGTCATTGGCTGTCAAACCGGTAGCTGTCACCGCGTATCTGTAGTGGGATACCCCACGAAGATCGCCACGCGTCAGCCAACTTGATGTGAATTGCAGGCAGACTGGCAATTTTGCAGACAATTTTCGACGAAGACACCCGAGGGATCCCGATATTTAGCCGCGTTCCATGTCGTTCATTCGTTCCGTCTATCCTCCGAGACCTAGTACAATTAAAGCGAAATTACATGAAACGGAGAGGGCTCCAGAGGGGGCTCGGTTTTAACCGGAACTGGTTTCTGTGAAATGCAACGCCGAAGTATCGATTGCAGAATGGTTACTGAAGAAGTTTCCCTTTAAGCGGTAATAATTTATTGACTGAATTTTCTGCCGAATAGATGTTTTATTTTCGATCGATTTCATGTTATTTGATAATTGATATTACAGACTGTGTCATTGTGCGATAACTAGAAAAAAATGAATCATATCTTACTGTAGAAGTCTTTATTTGTGGGTTATTACACGTTTGCGAGTTATGACTGAATGACTGAATGATAGATTGACTGAGACAGATTGACTGTGATAGCTTGACTGCGATAGATTGACTGCAATAGATTGACTGTATAACTGTGTTGTTGCGCCCAGGGTAGTTGGCTCTTTATATTCCCTGGACGTGTCGAGAGGGGGAAAATGTGGAGACACGGAAAGGACTCTACGAGTGTTTTTTGGATTCTAATGAGGCTGCAATCAAACGCCCGTGATAATGAAGGCCGGCTGGCCATTTGGGCCGAAGGACAGGCCGACGTTCAGGCCCCATTGTAAAGCGTTTGATGCAGCTTCATAGAACACCCGCAGGGATTCCATGTCACCACATTACTTTGTAACGTATGTAGTAAGCAAATTTGGACAATACGTTCTGCACGTTGCTAAATTTTATACTTTATCAACAACTGAATTCTTATTTCATTTGTGCAAGTTTCAAAATTGAATAAAACACATAATACACGCAATGCACAGAGATTTACAGGGCATTCAAAGTGATATACATTTTTTGTCGTTTAAATGGTGGTATGAATCAATTAATGCAAATTCATAGAGAAATCTGCAATTTACCGACAATGGTCACAGTTACGATATTCCTTCCGAAAGAAGAAAGAACAGTTGCCAGCTGCTTCATTACCTTAATTGTGGCTACTTTGATTAAAATTGACATATAGTTCCTTTTCCTCTACAGATGTATTACAATCAGATACCAAATTGAATTTTTAAAGTATCCTTTATTAACTTCACATGTTAAACGCATTCACACGATGTTTACACGTGCTTTAAAACGATTACATGTTCCACTCATGTGTTCCACAACCCGTAAACCTTGTAGAGTATCATTTGCACGAGACAGTTTTCAGCTGACGCTGCCGAAGTATCTGCCCGTTCCTGAAATTTTACAGTATTTCTTCTGTGAAGGGTCGTTTATCACAAAGGTGTTCTCCTATTTGTTTGCTTAGGTCGGCAAGCAGTTAATATATTTTTAATTGTCCTCATTTAGTTGTATTGCACACGTTTTCGAGCTCTATGAGTAGTTTACTTACCCTTCTCTCTACTTCACTCTTCCTTTGTTAACACTTTATCGACCTTCCCTACTTCACTCTTTCTTTGTTAACATCGACCGGAAGCCTATTAATCGGCTTTTACATGCTTACAATTAGTTTGTAAATTTTGTAATTGTTGAGAACAATTAATATGAATGGTTGGTATGAATGTGGTGTATGGAAGTCTGTTGGTAAGAATGATTGTGTTCTGAATGATTGATGTATGGTATGATTGTCAATTCGTTATTGAGATCTGAGAGAGAGAGAGAGAGAGAAAGAAAGTAAAATAGAAGAAACGAAAGTAAAATTAAAATTGTACGAAATCAAGATAAAAGATAAGAACAAAACGTTATTATAATTATTAATTTAATCCATGTTATTATTATTATTAAATATTAAAATTTAAAAGGCTTTCATTTCTCCATTAAATTAATATTATCACTGACCACGTTAAAAATCCAACAGTAATATTTCCTTACACGAAGATGACTGTTTCAAGCGATGTCGTATGTATACTATAAAGAGATATTAAACTATCAATTACTCGAAGCAAATCATTGTGATCAATTCATCACTGATGCATTCGTTCCAAAATGAACCAATTGGGAGTGCGTGTGCAATAAGTTACGCGGTCGATAAAGTGTTAAAGATGAGAGGGTAGGAATGGGAAATAAATACACTTTAAGAAAAATTATGAATTGATAAAGTTGAGAAGACAAACACAATAGATATATTCTTCAATAATATTTTGCAGAGAGCTACGTTTTCCGGGTGAGTATGACTTTTCTCTGTCATATCGCACTCGAACCTAACCTTTCCTTTTTTTTTTCCAATGTACCTTGCAAAGAGTGGATTCGGCTCGAGACACAACTCAAGCCTATCTGAAACACTTGGTTTTCCGTGTGTTTTTCCTGGGCTTTCCCAGGTTCTTTGGCTGTATGTGCCTGCACAATTTCATACCCTTTCTTTTCAATCCTTCGTTTCGCTACGAGTCAAGTGTCAAATTTTTCATGTTAATGGACGCATCGTAGCATTTAAATTGCTGCGTTCCAATAAAAGGCTGTGGATACCTAGTTAATTCGTATTCGAATTCGTCATCGAGATTTGCATATTTAATGCACTACATGGTGCTTAAATGAGGTGGCCGCTGTGTTTCATGCAAGTTTGAGGAAGGGAAACTTAATCTATTTCGGTCAACTAAGTCTGTGTAGCAGACTCGTATTATATGTTAAGGGGCCATTCTACTGTGACGGATTGAAAAAATCGATTTTTTTTTGCATTTTCTTAGACTTTAACATGATAAAAACTTGTTCCCAAAGGGGTTTAACAGAATTCGAAAAATTAACGATGTTATGTGCCTTCACACGAAGCGCCGTTCTGCCGCGTGCAGCTAGCTGAGCGGTCGATTTATCCTGGCAAGCGCGAAATTCTATTATAGATTTGAATCCTTACGATAATATGATAGTGAAGAAGTTTGGATGTGTTCTACACGTGAAGAAAAGGTTTGGAACTTGATTGAGAAGTGTGAAGAAAAAGAATAAAGGTATAGGAGGAAAAGGATCCGGGAAGCTAGCCGATATCAACAATTTGACCACATATTATGGATTAGCCATTTTGCGAAACACCGATTCGGTTGAAAATATGAAGAACTCTGTATGGGAATCGTAATTGGCCCAATAACCAAAACTTTCGCTGATAATCGCGATAACATCTGCAAAAGGCACGTAGCGATAAAAAGCCAGTAGGCGTCGAAAGAGGCTCGGACAGCTCGTAGAACTGCAGCATCAACACTATAGGAATTCTAGGAAGAGAAGGAAGGTGTACTGTACGGCCCTGGGATAGCTAATTAGCTTATAAGTATCATCAAAGCTTTCTATATACACCTAAACAGTACTTGAAACTTTAAACGCGTTTTTCTCAAAACCACATTTTTGGAAATGGCTGCCACGATAGCTCCATAACGGATTGACCGATTCACTTCCCGCTTGACAGATGTGTTCATTAGATGTGTCATTCTCGTCCCTACCAGAATTGCTTCGATTGGAATTTTTTTCGAATTTTGGGAATGTAAAACATTCCGATTTTTTTACCAAAATTTAAAAATTTTTCTTTAGACCAGCGCCATTTTTTTTCTGTACAGTATTTTCAAACCATTCTGGTACCGACGATAGCCACACTCATACAGATTAAGAATCTTGTTTATTTTCTGTTTTCAAATCACTACAACAGCTGGAATCATGGCAGCCATAGAAGGCTGTTTGTTTCACAACGTCATAAAAAACGTTCTGCAATTTTACACACATATGCTCTCCTGGCTCGCACAAATTTTTAAATAAACTTAAGGTTATAATAAACAAATATCCTGAGCCGCAAAATGATATGTTGTTTAGTTTACCCACAAAAAATTCCCAAAAATCGTCTTGATTTCGGGCCGTCACAGTAGAATGGCCCCTTAAAGTATTGAAGTATTCTCCTCCATCGCAATTTGTTAAAATCCAAGAGAATCTTTTATTCGGCTTTTAAATTATGTTTGGTCTTTAAAATTTAACATTGCTAGGACCAGTTTGATGAAAATAATTCATTAAAGAACTAAGAGAAGTTTGATTTCTGTTAGCCTCTCTGTATTCCACAGAGGCGTTTCTGTATTTTAAGAGATCACACATTACTTTAAATGCTCTTTAAGGTATGAAAACATTCAGATAGAACATATATAGGGTGAACAAAGTAACGTGATCATCTCGAATACCTCGCTTGTTTTTTATAATAGAAGAAAGTGTCAGTGGAGAAAGCTGGTTAATTCAGAAGGGTAAATATGATAGTAAAAAGGTTTTTTTGAAGCTTATATTTCTCGGAATTTCGAGGTCACTGATCGTATTTTAGACGACAATATACATTTTTGTTACCCAAAATTAATTTCTCCAAGTCTTTTCTAACTTCGATCACAACACAGCAGCCGTTTTTAAATCTCTGTGAAACCTACCCCGAGAACCCTAGCTGCACCTACAGCATTCTCTTATCTCAACTTAACAATCCAGCGAGTGCTCCTTTGAGCTTCGATACTCCTTTCAGGACCCGCCTAACCTTCTTTGACATTCTAAGTTCAATTCACCCGGCCGGCTCCTCGCATTACCCCTAGTCGGCTGGGATACGCGATCGTCTGTTTCGTGGCAAGAAGGTTCTCTAAGTCTCCGGTAATTAGGTTCAATCAGAGTGTTAGTCTTTGATACGAAAGTTCTATCCGAACACAGGCTAGGAGGCCGGCTACGGAAGAGAAAATTTCTACGATACATGTAGCACAAATCCTGTTTGCGTTATTAGTAGACTGTGGATACTTATGCAAATTCATGTTTCTGCAAGCACACTTATAGAAGTGTAATCTGATTGTAAGTAGATGTTTGTTTTGCCCTCTAAAAATTTTTAAGCATAATTTATTTGATTATTTTGTACATTTTTGTACTCTTTAACACTTTGTCTACTACGGTGGTCATTGGTGACCGGAGCGCTTCAACTATTTATAATTGTAAGGGTTGAATAGAAATTGAAAGTTAGCGCATTTTAAACATTACCTCTAATTAGAGGATACATTGAAGTAAAAAGCTCTCCATTAACCGTTTGAGTGCCAAGGAGCGATTTTGCGCTTCTTCTCTGTCGATCGAATAGTGCCAGCGCTCCATGCTGCGAAGCCGACAATTGTGACACACTCGGTTTCAATCGATGCGCGATTTTACGCCGGCCGATTAACACTAGAACTACCGACAATCAAAGCGTACTTATTTGCACGGAAGAGATCACATTGGAAATTACATGAAAAAATACGGAATACATAAGAAATAAATCTTTATTTATACCTTCTACGGAAAATCATAGGAAATTTTGGAAGCTTTACCACAGTGAATTTATAAGGTTGCTATAAGTAATCATCAACCAGTCATTTTGACTGCTGTGGTAGTTCTAGTGTTAAGACTTTGCGCGTAAAAGTAAAAGAATGAGACAGCTGGTACAAGAACGAATTTTAATTTCAGTTCAACATTTGGATGCAAATATGACACCTTACCGTATAAAACTGAAAACAGCGCAATAGCGCTCCTTGGTATTTTTGGAGAGGAAATAAGACAACCGCTATCGCGCTGCTTGGCATTTTTTGAGGGGGAACAAGACAAGCGAAAAAACGCTCCTTGGCACTTTTTGGACTGGGAAACTGCAAAAACGCGTGGTGCTCAAACGGTTAAACAACTAAAATTTTTTATTAGAACATCGAAAATAAAAGATTAATTGTTATGAAATATTGCATCTAGCGACGTACCCCTGTGGCATTCTGAGCGAAACATGTGATTTCAGCGTGGCAGTCAAAGGGTTAATATAGATTTGGTATTATAAAGTATGAGTGCGAGTTGATTGTTGATTCCCTACCAGCTATATCAGTATTTTTATACTGACGATCCGTTTACTATTGCTGATAATCTTCAAAAGTTCTGTTTTCAAATTTTATGATGCAAGATCATGCTTCAGAATCATTAAGCTACTATCACTATCATATGAAATGCTCAATATATGCTTCAAGATAATTCATTGACAGTATGTAGTTGAATTTATAAAGCAAGGAAGAGTAGAATGTATCCTGCATTGTGTATAATATTCGAACTCATATGCTAGACTTTGTCATCAATAGCAGCTAGCTACTATCGTGTCACAAAGAAAACAATTGTAGAAAGATGTTTGCTATCATTTCACACTAACGTCTATTTAAAATATCTATCTTAGGTCCATCATCTGTCACGGTTTTGGATATTTTGAAAATTTATGAATATATCGAAATGTAGAATTTGGGTCAAGCTACTGGAAAATATTCGAAGAGTACCTTACGTAATATCAGTCTTCACCGAACGTTCTATATTTTACCTCGCTCACCACAAAAAGTATCGACTATCTTTTCCTTCAGCTTAGATAATTGCAGCACCGGGTGCATTTGATACGCGAAACGTTCAAGATATTCCGTTATTAGTCGATCGGGTGAGCGAAACTGGAGAATTCGCGTAAATGGAGATTTATTTCCAAAACATTTATTCATCCCATTATCAAGATGAGGATACCTGTCGGCGATGTAGTTTACGTCCCCGTTGGTCTATTTACATAATTCATCGTCAGATTGCTTGGCGTGAAACGAGGATGGATACAGTTCAAGAAGCTTTGACGTTCGCGTATCGGAGACGTCTAGGAATTATTCACCAGCCATCGGTTAAGATGAACGTGATAATGTGGAGAATAATTATTTAGAAATCTATGGTCAACCGATTTCTTCAGAACGGAAATCCTCGAGAAAGAACGAAACATCGCTTAACCCCTCATGCACGAGATTTATACATCGTGTAGACTTTGAACTTTTGTCGATCAACCGACTACCATACGTTATAGAGACATGACCTTTCGCCCAATGCATCGTAGGCTACTCCTAATTGATTCCTTAGAATACACACCAATGCAGTACACCGAGAAATACCATAGCACAAGCTAAATTTATGCAGTCAGTTGTCAACGTTTGAATAGTAGAATCAACGCAGTCTAATCCACTCAATGCAGATTGCTGATCGATGAAATACAGTCGCCTTGAGTGAAAATACATAGTATATAGTCCAGTGTTAGAGACGAAAACTAGGCTGTGCGAAAGATGGAACACGGTGATAGTTAAAGAAACTTCATTACGTATGAAGAAGGTGTCTTATAATCATTAAACTTAACATTACTATTATTGTTATTATTATTATTAATGTTATTAATGTGATCGGTAATAAAAGTATACAGTACACACTAATTTCTAACTTATAAATACCGACGACTCAACTACTTCTAACCCAATTCTATTTCGCAGCTCTATGTTCAATTCTCAATTCTTTATGCAACTCTACAACTTGGTTTTTCATTCAACATTGATATTTTCTGCTTCAAGAAATCCCTTTCAGGCTTTCTCTTAACCAACTCGCGCTCACTAAACATGGCCAACCCAATTGATAAATTGCTTGTCGCCAACGTTTTTATCCGATGAACCTGATTTCGTCTAGTCGACCCACACTTTCACTTTTCTGGTCGCGGTCCTTAAAACTACGATACTATACAATGTATGATGTATAAAATCCGTCCCTTGAGCTAATCCTGAAATTTTTAAGCTACATAAAGAATTTCGGGTTCCCTTCATAAAGAGTCAGTTCTGGCTGATCGAACCCTAAGGTGTCCTATTTTTGCCCTACTTAAGGGGCTAAACGTCGGCTGCGCTATGACTCCTTCTGCCCCACCCTTTCTTTCTCCCTCTATCTTTGCTGTAACATATTCAACCGATTCGTTGAACTGGAACGCGAACGAGATAATGTCGTCGGATACGGAAACTCGAAAATGATGACGATCGATTGAAGCTTGCACGCAAAGTACTCGCATGCGTGCACCTCCAGGCGAATCAGTTGCTTGCAAAGGGCTGTGCAACGTCCAATTGCGGCAATTGAACCGCATTTACAACGAAAGCGTTTTGCTCTTTTGAAGAGTACCACCGCGCCAGAGAAACGTGTTATCGCCCTGCTGGTCGAAATTTATATGCCGCTGGGATGAAGATATTTCTGCATGGAAATCAACCGTTCGTCCTTCAGACTCTCTTTATGAACGCAATGTCTGTTTCTGACGTGGAGTTTTGAACATTGAACAATCGTAGTAAGGAGGATCTCGCGTTGTTTCAGGAATATCGCGATGATTCTACGATTTATGTCGTATTTTTGTGATTTACGTAAGGATTTTCCTTAATTTGTTTAGCATATTCATTAAAAACATGGGTCGTAAGAGTAGTTTAGTTAAATATTTGAGTACATAGATAATAACATCAATGATAATATTTAGATTGCAGACTTGAGACTTGTTTGCACATTTTAAATACTGTAACATGCACTGTTTCATGGTCACTTGTCAGTAAACACTGTTTTTGTTATTATCGAGGGAAGGAATAGATAATCAGACTTCTAAATGGGGAAAACTTTGTGAGCTCACTATATATAAAAGATTATTAGATACGTGTCTAGAGATTGACATTATACAAACATTTTATTAACCTGCAGATTGTTTTCGGCTCAGACGTTTCCTCGTCTCTCTAAAAGATTTTATAAATTTCTAAAAGATGAATGAAGAATCATGCTATGTTGTTTAGACTTCATATAAAAAATCTTGTCGTTTCTGAATTAGAGGTTCCCTTTGATGATGCTAGAGAACAATTATGTCGAACAAAATTCGAAAACAATACTTTAAAGACGGTCGATTTCTTCAAAAGAGGACAGCATATTTGAACGAAGTCACTGGTGTGTCGCGCTCTAACCAATTTACTTGCAAAATGAGTAACATCGTTATCGCCATCTTTCCAAGAAGCTCCTTAATTGCTTGTTAGCGACAGGTTCCGAAATATTTTGCTTGCGTTTCTGTTTCTCAATAATCGTTTGTTCACATTGAGGTCTTGGGGTGAGATCTCGAGCCAACGAGAGGCGCGGTGAGGTCTGATGAGAAATTTCAATTACCGTTTTACCGGGTCTCATCTAGAGTCGAAGGAGCAAGTGCCCTCTTCCTTAGCAAACTGATCGAATTCAGAGTCAATTCTGTCCCGATTTGATGTCTCGACTGGCTCAAGATTGTTTAATATTTAGGGAGCGACGATCTAATTTGAGAATTCTCCCTCTCTCTTTGGCTCTTTTATCTCTTCTATCAATGTTTAGCTCTCTTCTATCGTGAACAAGATTGGATGACGTCCAATGGAAGATGGTGCAAATTGAATTCGGCGATCGGAGGTGCCACCTGTTCGACAGCCAGTTAAATATTCAGAAACGGTATGATAAAGCATCCTGCGAATGCTTTAGTCGACGGTTATGGAAAGGCTAATCCTTCGCAGTTTAAGTCGCACCAATGGTTCTCTGATCGTAACAATGGGATCAAGTATAATGTGATTTGATTTGTATCTGACTGCAAAGCTTTAAATACCTCGCAAATATTTGCAAAAAGTAAAATAGGTACTATTTAATAGATTTGAACGAACATTCGAACTCCTTATTACTGCTCTGACAAAGGTATAAACGACAGTTTGAATTGATCAGGCAAATTCAAACCTTTTACGAGTATCTTAATCAAGAATTGAAAATATCATATTTTTCTATATTTTAAAGGGTAAGTATCTACTCATGAATGAATTTTTAAGCTGTTCAAGTATTCGCTTCTAGCTTATTCATTCCAAATGCTTCGAGAATGCACTCTATCAGATCAAGTAATCGCTTTTTACTAGCAATTATCTAAATCTTTCGAATCTTTGGTTTTGTACTTTCATGTTGAAATTGATTTGGATTAGTGAGCACATGTTGGATTTCATCTTATTATTAATCGTGGGCATCATTAACTTAGTTGAACACGTTTATTCATTGACAATCACGGAAACGCCAAAGCATTATCTCAAGCTTAACTGCATGATCCTGTTGATTGTAGGAGGAACAAGATTTCGCTGAGCCAACTACTTAATGGGCACGTACGCACGATCAAGGCAAATTGACCCTGTTTCGAAATGTTCAGTGGTACGTTTCCGTAACTTTTGCTGCTTGTTTAACACGAAACAATTGGCTTGTACCTGGAGTACACAAGTTTGGGGTTGCTGGGAGAATTGCAAATAAGTTTAATATAAAAATTCTGTTTAACCGTTTGAGTGCCACGGGCTTTTTTCATTTCCCGACCAAAAATTGCCGAACGACGCGATGGCGCTTGTCGGATTCCGTGCCGAAAAATGCCAAAAAGTACGATTCCACTGTTTTTAGCTCACATGCAATAAATATTTCCTACAGTTTAGTTTTGTTCCGACATTCTCTTGAGAATAAAATTACTCCAATTTTATCTTCTTTTTACCTAAGACTGAAGGGTAATCGTAAAGTCGCGCATAGAAAGAAACCGAGCCTTGTGTGACCTTACGCTTCGCAGTCTAGTCACGCTGGTGCTTTTAGTAGAGAAGAGGACGAGCGCGATCGGGCCGCTTGTCACGATTAGTAGATTTAATATACTAGTATAGTATACTGACTATGTAACAGTAATATGTTAGTATCTAGAGCCATGTATTTTAAATTAACATCTATATCATTATGATAATGCAATTTGTCGATGTCGAAGTTTCACACCTTGCAAATTGAAGGTATTAAAACTCACTGATTTTCTGGTTTAAATTTTCACAAATCAAATGCTTATAGAATGTCCAAATACAGACGAAAGCAAGGGATATACTTCGATATATCTGTATCTAAATCAGTATTGTTTATAAATACAATAAACGATAAATACCCAAATTTTGCCAAAACGAGCAATAGGAAACTTTACATAGGTCAAACAATTGCACAGAAATTCAGAATCCAACGCGCTGAGAATCGGGAAATTATTATCAATTGATAGTCCTGTAAATATCTAAACTGAAAATTTACGGACTTACCTTACGTTACATTATAGAAGCTTCTAAAGTGTAGAGCATAAATCCCAGAAACCGTGGTTCTTTGAATATTTACGAGTAACGAAATCGAGTTTAAGGTGGCGAGTTTAAAAGTACCTAATCGAAGGTTTCCCAATTAATCCAACAGACGCATAAACCACATTTCTAATTATATTTTGACAGAGAGATATTGCTCATTTAGAATTCAGAAACTAATAATTTTAATTGGTTGCTTGCTTGGAACAAATGTCTTGATCTCTGAGTTTCTAGCCTAAAAATGTAATAATCGTTCATGTTAGAACAGCTACAGTATCGGACAAAAGTTTAAGACCAAAGGGTCAAAGGAAATAAATAAATTAATTAATAAGAAATAACAGTATAAGTAAAATGTGTATTCTATGTTAAACAGTAAATAGTGTTTTACCATGATGACAATAAAAATGAATAAATAAGCAATATTTGCGAGCTATAAAATTATGTTTTACATTCTCCTATCGTCTTAAACTTTTGTCCGCTACGGTACATTGAAAAACATTTTAATCCCACAAAAATCTTGGAAATCAATTTTAATACATCCTTAGCAATTTGACAGTTGCTAACAGAAATCGTATCTTGAGGCCTCTGAAATTCCATCAACAAACTGTCCGATTGTAAGAACAAGTTTGTGTATTTCGCGTAATTGACGTTTAGTCACGAGGTCGTGTGTCCGAACCACAGCATCAGCTATTTCTCACAAACGAAGCCCTACCACATGCATAATAGTTTTTCTTTCAATTCCGGAACAGCGACAAACAGGCATTTGCAACTAGCTCGTATAGCTGGATTACGATCTCGAGGATCTAACCTGAATCGAAAAAAGTGATAGCTCACCTAGAACATCCGGTCATCCTCGGTTACATTTCAGTCCGCATCAGCGGAAATCGATTCAATCGTCGTAAAATGCATCTGTTTTCAACGGGATTCCCGATCGAAGTGGTCGAAGCTCATTATTGAGCTTCTAGGCACATGGTGAAGGGGGGAGGGTGACAGGATCCATCTTTACAATGGAAATCGAGATCGTTTCCGTATGTAGACCGCACTGAAACGTGTTGCTCGCGGAAACGCCGGGACTGCTTGCATCGCTGCTTGATACGCCTGGCGTAGTGCGCCGCACATGTGTCGACTTCCGGACGCGGTCTATGCATCAACTCGAGCAATTGATGGATCACCAAAAAACGTGCACTTCCAGTATCAGCGCCCGAAATTGAGAAATCGACCATTACGTGGTATCCTACGAACAAGCTGCAGGTTGCTTTCAGATTATTGTGTTTGCGAAATCAGACTGATAAGATTTTATTTTTAACGATTCGGGAAGGATTAAGTGGAGTCGATGGAATGTTAAGCAGGTTTGTTCTTTTTTGAAGATTTTTGAGGTAACTCTTGTGCTAGGAAGGTTGGATTTTAATGTAGAATGTATTTTATGACAATAACAATTATTATTATTATAGGAAAATTCTATTTTAATGACTTTAGTAGAACAAAAGATGGAACTCAGGTGTGAATAAATAAAAGTGAAGTGATTAGAATATTAATAAATGTATATTTAAAACAATTTAACAATAACAACTTAAACGACTTTACAACTTAGCAAGTTCAACGCACAGAATCGCACTCTTTCTACGTTCACAGTCAAAACCTTTCTTCTACGTTAGTCAAACACTTTCTGCCTTCACCGTCAGACACTTTCTGCCCCGCGTTCGCATTTTCCCCATATGTTTCATATGTTCTTCCAAACACTTGTTTCCTTTCATTCCAATTGTCAACCTTTCTCACTCGATGCATTCGGTCACGACTTCCCAGAATTTCTCAGTCGCAACATTTTCTCAAGTTCTCATCTTTCACGCCTTAGAAACATTCGAGCCCAAACAATCTGCGTTCACACGACAATCGCCCAACTTAAGCACTTTTTCAGACTTTCCCAAACTCGCATCCACTCGATCGCATTCCTACTTTATATTGTCACCATTATTGTCATTAATGTGATCGGTAACAGAAGTATACGGTACACAGTAATCTCTAACTTATAAATTGTTACGATCTAAATTAGGTTTTTAAATATGGTGGTATTCTTTTGAAAACAATATTATATATTTGCGATTCGAATATTCTAGCTATGGGTATACCTATATCAACCGCGCGTGCTTGGTAGAAGGGAAGCGCTGACCTACCCCCCTTCCAAGAATATTTTAAGCTGTTGTGCTTGGTTAGGGTCTAGCTACAACCTTCTATATAAATACCTTGCAATTTCTGGAGAATTAACCAGTAACGTCCCAGCTCTGTCGTTCAATAAATTTGAGATCTGGAACAACTCGCAACATCAGCCTTTTCATTAAGAGCAAACTTTCGCTGCGCAAGGCGAATTGTTAAAAACGGGAAGATTTCGAGAGCGATACACTGATCTCACGTTTATGCCGACCACAAAGACATAAATAACGATAATACAGCTACTTCTAACCCAACTCTGCCACGCACCTCTATGTTCAACTCTCAACTCTTTATGCAACTCTACCATTCGGTTTTTCATTCAACACTGGTCTTTTCCTTCTTTGAGAAAACCCTTATAGGACTTTCCTTTTCCCACGCTGCGCTCGCTAAACATTGCCAATCTATCGGTGGATTGTTTTCCGATGAGTCTGGCTTTCGTCTAGTTGACCAACACTTTCACTTTTTCGGTCGCGGTCCTACATTAATTTTGTAAGAGTTTTGATTCTCTAAAGTACTGTGAGGACAGATAGATGTTAGAAATAAAATTGTGCCCGTTCAAAGGTACGGTTGAGAGGAATACTGTTGAGAATACATAGAATAAGTTGGTAACATTTGGAGGATATTAGATGTTAGTTGGTATTTATGGCTGCACGCCGGTTGCCGTTAAGCGGAAGTTAGCACGCGCTATTATTGATTGGATCGTAAGAAAGGATATGGTGCATGTGCAGTTACTGTGGTTATGTTAGGAATTTAACAAATAGTGTATTATGTTATTTTTGTTTGTGAAACATGTACTTTATTTTCTTCTTTATCCACAATATATCGTGATTTTCTAATAATCTGCCGAGACTAAGAATTGATGGTATATGATTTCCACATTATGTTCAACAGTTTGGATAATTTTTAGCTACGTTAAAGTTACTTTAATGTTCCTGTTTTTTCCTGCACATATGTCACTGTAAGCTGTCACATGGCTTTCACTTCTTAGATTTTTAAGATGTTTCGTGATGCATGAAGCTACTTTTTGGGAACCTCATAATGCAATAGTTTCATCCCAAATCATGTTATTCCATGAGATTATTCTTTTCTTAATCATCAACTGGTGCTTTAATTTTAATGTTTAATAGGTTGCATTTTTGACATGTATCTTTGCAGGGTTGGTGGAAATGTAAATAAATTCTTTTTTAAATATTTTTCTGCAAGTCCACTCATTATTGGCTTATATATTATTTTTTTTTACAACGAAGCTCATATAAATTAAACATTTTCTTTAATACTATTCCTACCACAACCGGTCAAATGACCGTTTTTAAAATTTCGATAAAAATTTCATAAATACAACGTAATTGAACCGCTTTTAAACTTTAGACTTTTGTCAAATATACGTATAATGCATTTTTCAATATTCACTTCTTTTTTCATTGTTTATTTTTTGATAAAAATTTATAGTATCTCTTACGTGGGAATGTCACGGTAGGAATAATTATACGTGAAGCGTCGGTAGGAATAATGTTAAAGTTAGATCAGTGTTGAGCATCGAAATATCGCTCCTGGCACGTCAAGTTGATATGCGAGTAGTTGCATGTGGAAGGCTAGGTCGCGGACTGTGTAATGTAGTTCTTATCAACCTTTTTGTTTTTGAATGAGACTTTGACTGACTTGACTGAGTCGCTGCCATCAACTGCCATCCACTTCTTGCATTGACAAAACCCGCTGATTGGTCCTTCCAAATTCGGAAATATACCAATCAGCGAGCCTAAGTTTGGTTAGGCACATTCTCCTTGAGCCCTTAGGAGGAGGGGAATTGCCGTGTTAGTGGTGAGGGTGGTGGTGCCGGTTATCAACGACGGAAAATTCCTCCAGGTTCTGACCTTCGATCTTTTACCGTTAAAAATGTGTGTCAACATCCTTCAGAAATTCCCCCTTTATGACACAGTCTCCGCTATTGAGGACGAGAGAAGCGAAAATCTAAACACCTGAAGCTTAAAACTACACATTTTCTCGCCAGGTTATAAATTAATCTTTTAACTGCATGCTAATAAACTGAAATACTGAACTCAAAAATAGCCTTAGTTCCGCGTTTGTATCATAAACTGTGGAGTAGGTGACATGACGGTGTTGATGCATTGTATGTCTCAACAATTCTTTTTAGACACGCGTTGCACTGCAAAAGTATGCAAAACTGATAACCCGGCAGGCAAAGCGTACCAGGTTAGCGAAGTCGCAGGAATGGAACGAAGAAGATGCGTAAATTAATTCAAATAGTGTTGACCAATATAGCAAGGCTGCAGTGATGCCAGCGCGTGAGCCAGGACGGAAAGAGCAGGTGGGTGAGCAACGGAGTGGACTTCCGGTTTCGGTGGAGATATTAGCGCGTGTCTAGAATATACTAGTGAACACGTTCCGGGACTAACTTCTCGTTATATAGCAGCGTGTTTCGTTGCTTGCAAACAACTATATTTGGATCCAATTATTCCTCTCGACAATGCATCGTTTAATTCAGCAACACCTTCTTTGTTTCTCCTTTGTTTGACGTTTCATCGGGGCACGTTAACCCTTTGCACTCTGAATTATTTTTCAATTTTGTTGTCAATAACTCCCTAGTATTTTAGGTGCTTTATTTGAAATTTACTTCAAAAAACAATTCCTTGAGTGCTACTTATTTTTTTTTATTAATTATATTAAATATTGCTCTCAAGCTTTGTTGTAACTTAAATTTGTTTGATTTTGTTGGCTTTTTGGTCTTAAACTTTGTCCGTTGCTGTATTTAAAATTGCACTTTAATAGTGTCGAATGTGTCTCGACATAGAGTTACTGTGGTAAAAAACTGTCGTTCAGTCACATTCGACGAATACAAAGGATTAATCAAATAAGTCGACGAAACAGCAAGGAGAATGTAATTATCCATTGAAAGCGTATGTAATGAAAAGAAAAGAGGATTACAGATGGAAGTATTTGAGATATTATATAAATCGAGGAGTTAAAGGAGTTTGTTGAAAGGCTGAAGAGTTCATGTTGATCTTACATAAATTTTGTTTCTAGATCATAAATGTTATATAGTATTTTTTATAACAGAGATTTCTTAAAAGTTCATAGTTTCTGATAGGTAACGAGTTCATATTATCGCATAAATAATATTCCTACTATTCTTACTTATAATAGTATAATGTTTCAGCAAAATTTCCTTACATAGTTGATGAAACCTGTTGGTAGAACGGAATGAATAACGTCTCTTTGTTGATTTTGCAGTTTAACACAGAACAATATATGTTTAATTTGAAGGTATATTTCATTTTTACAATCAGTTTCTCTTACTCTCTTTCTCTTTTATCTTACTTATTCTCTTCTCTTATTCTGTATGACTCTCTGCCTCTGATGTGCTCTTTTGAACTCGCTCTTCTGATTCTTTCATTTAAATTGATTCATTTCGTCTCTGGACACTCCTTATATACACAACACAAAACATACTAAATAGGACACTCACTTTAGTACATATACACCATAATCTATCTAATAACCCACTAGACAAAGGACTCGCATGCAACAAATTCACTCTTCCTCTCATACACCTAAAACCAACACTCAAAATTAATCCTAAATGTCACATGTAATTTTTTAAATACTGTGAGCATTAAAAAATCAATTGCCTATGCAATCTAACTAAATTTATTGTTCTTGTTAAAATAGATCTCTACACGTCAAGGTGAATACGTGAATATTATAATTTCATCTTGGAATAAAATAGTTTCGTCCTTAATGTATCCACCCTATGCGAATGCTTTCAGGATGATCGACTAGATTCCAGGTTGCTTCTCGTCAATAAGCTTTCCCTGAAATTAATGACGAACTAATTAATATTAAATTCCTTGGTGGCCTGAAGGATTATTGTCATAAAATAGGAACGATTATTTTGTTTCCGAGAGCGAGTTGAGGCGGAAACGAGATGGCAGAGCGCTATAAATTCTTACGTACGCCTGGCCTCCGTCGATGAAATAGAATCGATTATACAGTGCACGACAAAATGATAGCGCAGCCTATGATTTACAGTGTTTCTCGAGTTATTTCAAAGCGGTATATCTCGGCAAAAAACCATCGTACAATTAAAAGTCAAATTTGAGTTTATAGGGGAAGGTTAGTATTAGGGGGACCGGAAAGTAATGTCGTTTTCTTACACATAAATTCAAACACATAAATTTTTAAAGAGTTTTTATTTTTAATCAATGATGTAATCACCCTCGTTATCAACAATCTTCTGCCATCTAGTGTGCAAATTTTCAATGTTGGATTGATAAAAATCAATTAGTTTTTGAGCAAAATATCTGGAGATGGCATTTTGTATGTCATCCAAATTTGCAAATCTTTTGTCACTTAAAAAGTGTTATAGAGATCGGAATAAATGGAAATCTGATAGTGCAACATAGTGCGAGTATGGTAGGTGAAGCAGAACCTCTCACCTCAATTCATTAATTTTTTCCAGGGTCTGCCTTGCACAGTGCGGTCATGCAATTATCGTGTTGCAGAATAACGCCTTTTCTGTTAATAATCACTAGCTACTTTACAATTGAAGATTGGTTTACTCGATCCAACTGTTCACAGTAAAGGTCTGCATTCACAGTTTGTCCGGATTTCAGCACTTCAAAATGAATAACGCCGCGAATACTTCATCAAACACACAAAACGGCCTTTTTGGGGTGTAAACCTGGCTTAGCAGTACTTCGTGGCGATTCATTCGGAGAGAGCCACTGCCTTTTGCGTTTTGGATTCCCATAAAGGACCCATCTTTCATCTCCAGTGATCAAGCAATCAAAAAACGCTTCTGTATTATGCTGTTAAAGCAGTAGGTTGCATGTGGTGGATCAGTTAGCTTTGTTCTCTTCGAACCAATTATGCGGGACTCAAATACCCTGCTCTGTTTACTTTCCCAATCTGTTGCAAATGTTCTTAGATAGTCGATCAAGATTGTTTAAGACAGTCTAACACTTACTCAATTGTCTTACATGGATTTGCTTCCACTTCCGTTCTTAACACGTCATTGTTTAAAGTTGTTGGTCTCCCTGATCGATACGAGTCAAAAAGATCAAAATTACCGGATTTGAACTTAGCAAACCACCTCTGACATTTACGAACGTCTAATCCATTTGGGTATACATTGTAAATGTTTTTGATAGCAACTGTTGAGTTACTACCCTTGCGAAACTCAAAAAGCATGCAATGTCGGATACCTACCTCTTCTGGTATTTGGCTAGCTATATCACTCAAAATTGCAAAAGAAATTTTAATTCAATTATTTACAAATAAACAAGTCTCTATAACTTTAAAATGTCTTTGGTATGATTTTGAAGTACACAATGAGCTGAGAAATGACGATCAAATATTAACATGCGCAGAAACGACATTACTTTCCGGTCCCCCTAATACTATACGGTGCTATTTACAAAAATATTGGACAAATTTTACTATCTATGGAATATCAACGCAAATATGGGGAAAATCCGTACTTTCTGTCCATTTATCTCCTAAATTTAATGCGGTAGGCTACTTTCGGGATCAGATTTGAATTCAATACATGAAAATGTATAAGAAATCGTTATAATCTCAAACAACGAAGTCTCGTTGATCTCTTTTTTCCTACTCACGCTACCGTTTTGGTTCACCTAGTTTTCACAAAAAGGTTAAATTTTCAGCAAAAAATATAACCTTTTGTTAATTTTTGTCTGTATTATTAACCCTTTCGCTCCGAATGCAGGATATATCTGGTATCCATATGTATAATAACTCGCGGTGCTGAACGCCGGATATATCCGGTATGCACATTGTGATTATGTATCACTGTTATACATTATTCTTTCACTATTTTTAATTGTTGATGAGACTCTTTTTGTACCCATTAAATAAGTTTATATCTTTTATGTAGACATTACAGGTATATTCTATTAAAAAGAAATCTCTTTTCTTCTAAAATACACTGTCCACACGCAATGTGTACGCTTTCGGCGGAGAGACCCGTTCAGGAATGGTTCCCTTAGTAGGGAAAGGGTTAAGAAAGAGGTACTGCATAGAAAACCGCATGTACAAACTTGTATACATTACGTTAGATTCAGGAAACACTAAAAATCATATGTTGTGCTATCATTTTGCCGCGTACTGTAAGAAATAAACGATCAGGTCCCTGCGTCGCGTCGCTTCGTTGTTCCGTTCAATTTTCGATAAACCTATTTACGTGCCTGTAATGTGCGCGTTGCAGCGTCGGCAGTGTTAGCGACGATTAAACAACGCGTATAACTAGAGTGCTAGAGTGGACTGTATCTAAATGAATGATTGCGACTTCGGATGTACTAGGCTTTATTTTTGGTGTAAACCGTTTCAAAGTTGTGACGAGAGTGTCTCTTCGAAGACACTTCATATTTTACAAAAACTCGGAGTGGGCGTATAATATTTGGCTATAGGTGAGGGAAAACGATCTACTAATTTCTTATTGGCTAGTTATGTTCGAGTGGAAGTGGTAAGATCTGTGACGTTGAAGGGTTTTCCCAAAAGACCATAGCGAGTAATAAACCTAAGGAGTACCTTGACATGAATGGAAACTGCGAACAAAGACTCTAACGGCTAAAGTTAAGGGTTCTGACACCAAATGTGACTGACCATGAACCAAGGAAAAAACGGGCTATAATGTAATGACTCCTTGGGTCCTATTTCTGCTATGACTAGCGAACTATGGGTTGTAAAAACGGCAAAGGTTTTCTATAGAAACTAAAAAATATGTTAAGCTATTGTAATATTAAAAACTAGACTTATCCTCTTATTTTATGTGCTTTTCAAGACCTAACAGTGCCCGTTCAACAATTTCTATCTATACAGGCGTTTCGCCTGAATTTTAATGATGCTCCACCGAGCTTCGGTCACCACGACGCATTGCGACCCTTAGCGAAAAGCCCTAGCCGTTTGATAATTGCCGGCGCGGTTCCGATTTCGTTTCAATTATTTCATGTGCGTTCTCCCCCGAAACGATTCGATTACGGTTGCGTCGTTCAAGAACGACATGGTTAAACGTTTCCACGAAGGTAATTTAATTTTGAGGGAGAGAGAGAGGGGCAGGTGCGAGAGTAGGATAGGTTAGAGAGAACGATAATTGACGTTTGATGATTTCGAGTGCACTACACTCGCGAGCCAATTTTTAATTGTTCGCGGAGAGGTGGACCGTTCGAGTGGTGGTATCGTCGAACTGGGACTTGAGGATTGGGAATTTCGATGCGATATAATGGGAAATATTTATCAAATTTGAAAACGAAAATTTGATACTGATTGTGATTTTCGTCGCAGTTGGATGTATTTCAAGCTAAATGTATTACGGATACGTACTGTAGACTCTCGTTTTATCGACCTCTATGGCAGCGATTTCCAAACTTTTTTGATCGCGTACCCTTATGATGAAAATAATTATAAATTGTACTCCCTAATTATATAGATAGAAAAATTCTACTTTAACAATTTTAGTAGAGCGAGAGATGGGACTCAGGTGTGAATAAAATTAAAGTGAAGTGATTAGAATATTAATAAATGTATATTTAAAACAATTTAACAGTAACAACTTAAACAACTTTACAGCTTAGCAACTTCGACGTTAAGAATCACACTCCTTCTACGTTCACAGTCAAACTCTTTCTGCCCTCACAGTCCAAACCTTTCTGCCTCGTGATCTCATTTTCCTCTTCATATATTCTTCCAAACACTCGTTTCCTTTCTTTCTAATTGTCAATCTTTCTCTCGGTGCATTTGATCACGATCACCCAAAATTCCTTTGTTGCAACATTTTCTCAGGTGCTCATCTTTAACACTCGGGTTCAAACATTCTATGTTTATACGGCTATCGCTCAACTCAAGTACTCTTCACGTTTCCCTAATCTCGCATCCACTCGATCGCATCACATCCATTCCTACATATATATATTGTGTGTGTATGACAAAAATAATTTTCTTTGAGGAAATGAACGGAAAAAATGCAGAAATTAAGTTTTTTCATTTATTTATTTTAAATGAAGCAACACATGTATACAATACAATTGATAAATTACAAGAGAGGTTTTAAACTATAATTTAATGGGAACACTAGACGTGAAAGCAGAGTTGCCTGATTTCTACAATGCGGAGTCGCCAGTTAAAAAAAATTTCGCCCAAATTTTGTTTTTCAGTTACAATTTTGTGCGAGCGAGAGGACATTTTGAAGTACTTTGAAGAGAAATGTGGTGTACCCCCTGAAGTTTTCTGCGAACCCCACTTTTGGAGACCTCTGCTCTATAGTACTGGACTACTGACCGGATTGGCCGGATAATCCGAAAAATTTTGTTATAACGCAGGAAGTGTGCTTCTACTCTATGAAAATGCTTGAGATAAACGTACAGAAATTTCATATGAATAGAAAATAGGATTAATGAAAAAAAGATTACTTAATCTTTCCTTAACTGATTATTTCGTATGTATACAATTGCGGATGAAAGTTTAAGACAAGAGAACAATGTAGTTTTATGATCTGCAAATATTTTCTGTACGTTCATTTTTATTGTTATTATGATAGAACACTGTTTATTGATCAGCATAGAATGCAAATTTTGTTTATCATGCTATTCCTTCTAAATTAGTTAGATTAATTTCGTTAACGCTTTGGTCTTAAATTTTTGTCTGCTACTATACGCAGCGTCCAATGTTTAATTCACAGCGAGAACTAGAATATTTAACACTAGAACCACCAAGAGGGTCAAAATGACCCAATTTGTAATTTTTCTTAGAAATGTGGTAAACTCACGATGGTGTCTACGCATTTGAAACTTTACTATGATTTCTAAAATTTGTTTCCCCTATATTAGGTATTTTTTTCGTACCGTTTTCAATTTGGTTTCTTTGTCTCCAATAAGTATACCCTAATCGTCGATTGTTCTAGTGTTAAAGAGCGGATAGAGCATCTATATTGATTCCATTTTCTTAGCTGTATAATTATAGAAACACGAATTCACTCACACATGTTCATAATCTAGTCGTAGTTTATATTCTATCCGCAACACATTCGTAAATTATGGTTTATAATATAATACATTAATAATCTACACAATATTTATGTATAAAATGTTTAGTTCCTATTTTTTTTCCAGTAAATTTGCTTATGCTTTTAAAATCGAAAAAAATGGTTATGCAACGAAATCCCAGAAATTTATTTAACAATTCTTCATAACCAAATTATTACCAAGTGGAGCTCAGCTGACTAAACTGACAGAAAAAACACTGAAAATAGATTAACGTAGAATTATAATGATTTTAAACACTATTTTACTTGTAAACCGATGACTCTTTTTTATTACCATAGCGTCAGTGCTTCGCTGAACAAAAAGTGTATAGTGGTAGAGCGTTTGAAACACGAATGGATGAAAAATTTTCGATTAAACGAGGCGATTTGACGAGACATTCTATGAAAAATCGTTCTAGAGATAAGTCCGTTTATTCATACTGTTATAATCCAGCGTGGCGCTTGAATTTATGCAAATACCATGCGACGCTCGCTTCCTGGATGAAATAGAACGGTTCGGATAGTTTGATAGAGTTGTTTCAATTTTTCCACCCTCATCGAGAATTCTCGGCGTGTCACTGGTTTGTCATCTCGTCGTTCGAACGAGCGTGCTCCAAGACAGGGTGCCCACTTCACGCCCTGTCACGCCTTTTTCATTTTTCCATGAATTCTTCGTAGATATTTCCTGCGCTATCTCTGTTTTCTATTACCGTTGTATCTCAAAGGAAAACATGAAATCGCTGAAAGCGAGGAAATCTCAAAAGCTTTTCGAATCGTGTAATTTCACGCATCGGGAGATACGATTTCTACCGAAATGATTAACGCTTTTTACCCAGGAGATTGATATATTCGAATTCATAGTGTTAACTTCAACGATACCTAAATGCAAGGGGTTACAGTTTATTTAATTTTGATGAATAGCGATTAAATTCTTAAATACAATTGTTCTGTAATGTTTGTGAAACTAGTGTAATTAAATTCATAAATACAATTGTTTAACCCTTTATATTGGAATGTTTGTAACATTGGTGTAATTAAATTCGTAAATACAAATGTTCAAGCTTTTATATTGGAATGTTTGTGAAACTGCTGTGATTTAGCAATTAAGAGCTGTCTCTTGGATTGAGAAAGGTAGATGTTCGGTAATTTGATTGTAGTTTTTTGTTCTTGGTGTTATACGCTGCTTTCGTAAAAATTTAAAGTGCTTGAGATTTCACTGAAAATACTTTATCTTCGTTAAAACAATTGTTTCGACCTAATTATGAGTTTTAATGTTTAGGCGTCTTTTAAATAATAAGTATATTGCATATTAAACAATTTCTGCTATTTTATTAAAGTTATTAATCCTCTTTCCTTTAGATTCTCAATTTCTAAGTTTATTACCAATAAACTGCTTTCTTGAAAGTAAGCTTCTTTCCTTTAAATATTCATCATCCTGAAGCTTTCTTATATTCGCCTTTTTGTGAGAGTGAAAACTCTTCTCGTTTGAAAAATTTTACATGTTCTCGTGTTCTGTGTATTTAAAAATCGACTGTTTTTTTAACAAGCTGGTTCAAAGAATACAATCAATTTATTTCACAATTTTCCGCCTGCCGCCAAACTTTTCAATTACTACTGTCTCTGTTGCCTGAACAACTTTTTAATTCCAACTTTATACGGTTTCACAGCGATAACCTATCGTGCACTCTTCCTGCTAGCATAACATTGATTACATTTTTATAGAATGTGCTAACTTTGTAACCTCAGGTACCTTCTAAATAAATGCAGCGAATATCAAACTTAGTAGTTAGTTTCATAAAATTATGCATCTATAACAATATTTTTTACATTCATGAAATAATTCAGCTATACTTCACTATATTTAATCTATCTTATTTATTTAGTTCCTCGACTTAGAATCATACAGAAATAACATACCCTAAGTCTATAATCTTTAATTTTCAGTTATACAGAAATTTCAGCGTATTACATTAAAAATCAACAGACGCAAATTATGTATAATATTACAGTGCTTCAAATTTATTACAGTATTAGAATAGCAAAGAGGTTGAAGCTATTGTACATAGAGTGAGGGACAAAAGTATTCGTGTCCTATGTTATAGTGAAAAGAACGTATAATAAAAAAATTTTGACATCGATCAAAGTTAGTGAACGCGTAGAGTATAATGAAATGCATAACATGCTATCTTTTTGTCGATAAGAAATTTCTTGAAAGGGATGAAATTACACCCCGAAGGTTTGAGCATTTTTCAATATTTTAAACACGGTTATACTCGGAAAATTGTTTGCAACGGAGCTCAACATTTTTGTTGGAAATATCGTTGGTGTAACTTTCATTATTACAAAATTAGAGAGAATACAAGACTTGTTGAAATCATTTGATGGATTTATTTCCCTTATAATTTTTTAAATATAACTATATAGTAATGTAAGTTGAAGTGAAACTTTTCTTATAAAAAATGTTCAGTTTTTCACCCTGTTGCAAAAGATGCTTCAAGTAAAGAAGACGAAAAAATGTTGAAATTGAAATTGAAACAAAATTGAGAAATTGAATCCCTTTCCGATGTGTAAGAAATAAACTATCTAAACTCCATTATGTTCACACACACACACACACACACACGCGCGCGCGAATTTTTATTAAAATCATATTTTTTGGTTATGCGAATTTCTCTCTGACATACGGTACGAATATTTTTGTCTGTCAATATTTATCTGCCATACTCAATCTTTTTCTTCCTCGAACCACATACATCTCCTACGTTAAGCGGACCGCAACATACTTCATTATACCTCATAACATAAAGTAAAATTTAAGAAATAAAATTCGAAATCTATATATATTCAATCGTTTATTTAAAAATTAGTGTGACTTTTTTTAATGTTGAGATAAGCTTATAGCTATTTTAGATAAATCAATTTTATAATTGCTACATGCTGCTCTTAACTGTTGACGTACCACGTGCCACGTTCGCGTTCTTCCGATTTCCTGTCAAGAAAACCCAGCGCATTTGATTGATCCTGTTAAATTGAAATAACAAAAATCGCGGAGATTCGCTAATCGGTACGAGTGCTAGGAATGAGCAGCAAGGATACTTGGGATAAAACAAACAACTCGAGGTCTGCTCTCTGTGAATTCCGCTGATTGATTACTTTTACTGTCTCCTGGCCGTTCTTACGCTGACAGCATCGGGGGTTGGTCCGAAAATTATTTGTCTCAACCGTCACACCGTTAGACGAGGTGGTACAACTATAATAACGTTTTTCAAATTCAACAGATCCAGACAATTGACAGCGTGCTCACAATTTATATAATATATATAATATATATATAATATAAACACATTGTATGCCGGCCCCGCGAAAACGCGGGTTTGGAAGTCTGTTGCTTTAGCGCCGGGTTTGCGATAATACAACATTCTTTTGTTTAGCGATTTGTTTGTTTCTATTTTTCGTTATCGTTAAATTGCATATAATGAATATGCAAACCAATTTTAGTGTTTTACAATAATGTATAAAATTTTAAATATTTTCTTCACCTATAGTTTTAAATGCCTCAGATGCCACCGGCATACAATGTGTAAAAATAATAGTACATAATACTAGTATATAATATAAAAATAATAGTACATAATACTAGTATATAATATAAAAATAATAGTACATAATACTAGTATATAATATATATATAATAATATTTCATAAAACAATAAGTTAAAAATTAAAATTATGAAAAATTTAAAGAACAAATAATATTTCAACACATAATTTTCGACTTTTTTCGGCACATAATCGAAAGAGCGTGATCGCGCTTCTTGGCGTGTTTCGATCGTGTTTTTTGAAAACCCTCTGGTACGCAAACGGTTAATATATTATCAAGGCGTTTAAAAATGTATCTACTATTGAGTACTAGTATCTCCAACCACACATAAAATCTTAGAGGGTGTCAGGTTAACCCCTTAACCTACGATTTAGATTCGAAGATGTTGGGCCGAAATCGTATGCAAGCTCGCGCAGCGTTCGGGACATTGCTGTAATTGCGTATCAAATATTGTACGTAATATTCACTTCTGGCCCGATCACCGTACGCGGACTATGCCCGTAATATTTACGTTTGGCCCGACCATCGCACGCGGGCTATGCCCGTAATATTTAAGTTTGGCCCGATCATCGTACGCGGGCTATGCCCGTAATATTTAAGTTTGGCCCGATCATCGTACGCGGGCTATGCCCGTCATTGTAGGTTAAGGGGTTAAGAGTATGGCTTTTGTAGATCACGAAACAAAAATTAGCGTTAACTTCCTTAACAGCCTAACAGAAAACCGCACCCCTTGTCGGACACCGGAATCCCTCATTCTGAGGATCCAATCTTCTTCCGAAGCCCTATGTCACCATTGGCCGCCTAAACAATGCCGCTTTTCCGCGAGTGAACCAGGCTTTGCAAACCTTTGTCGTGAAACGAATGCATAAATAGCGGCGCGATTCACAGTTCCAGGAGTCTCGTGTTGGCCGAGCCACGTGCAAACTCGATGAACCGTTTGTGAGGCTCGCACTTTCTGCAAATGCAATGAGCGCAACTTGCACGCGCGCAAACAAGGAGAGCGTTCGTTCTCTTCTCGTTTCTAGCGGATCGTGCACGTACTTTCAATCGATCTGTGATTCGCAGAGACATTATCAACGTCGGATCTGCCTTTCCCTTTCTCTTTCACACTGTCTGTACCGTTGTCCTGTATTCTTTCATCATGGTACGTGGCGAGCTGTGAATAAGGATTGCAATACTGGTATACCGGGATACCGAATATTGGTATTTCGAGCCATTTGAACAATTTTGTAATACCGGTATTCACAAGTTTAAATACCGTTTTTTCGGTATTTACTAGAAATTTTTTTAATTGTCTCCCCTATATGTTCAGGAGTCGACAACATAGCAAAATAGTATACGTTTTTATTTTTATGTCTCCCTAACAGGCAAAATTAATTAGACTGTGAATATAAAGTTGCATCGTACAGTCTAGAGAAGTGATACAATATGTGAATTATCCAAGGAAGTGGGCAAAAATTATTCCATTATAGCTCAAAGCGATGCTGCACACGCGCAGGATTCGTAGTCTTATATTCGTATCCGTGAAAACAAGGTTGTAGTTGTGAAGAAAGTGCGCAAAATTTCGAAAAATTTCGATATTTTTTAAATTGGTGAGTTTGTTATTCATATTATATTTGTATATCATACTTTAGAGTTCAAAATATTTTTCAGATTTATTATATACTCAAAATTTATAAACCCTTTATTATTGTAGGCGTTCCTAGAAGCAACAATTGATGCATTATGTTTTTTAAGATCATATTTCAAAAACTTGTAATAGCAACCCAGACTGAATAGTGACATTTACACTTTTTTTGTGATTTAAATAAATAAGATGTTCCTTTACTTTTTTGTGATTCTTTATATACTGTTATAATTTATAAGTTGCAAATAATTTTTTGTGATATTTACTCTCACTAATAAAACTGGCAAATAAATCAAAGAAACACTTGTGTTTTCTTTCTTTTTCTAAAATTCCTACTACCGATATTAAAACCGGTATTCCGGTATCAAGATCTAAAAAATACCGAATATCGGTATTGAAATTTTGGTTCGGCATTGCAATCCCTAGCTGTTACGTTGTAACAACATTCATTTTATATTTTCAAGGGTATATTTGGAGACAGCATCATTAAGGCTAAATAATACCCTTTTTAGCAAACGTACTTATTGCCATGCCAGTTTCGGGTTTTTCCCATTTTTTCTATGTTCCTTCGATTTGGCCTGGCTTCCTTAAAAATTTCAGGTAGTTTACGCGATTAAGGTTATCCTCGGTACATTTTACTTTCGACCGATGAAACAAAATATACCTGAAGTCGCTGGAAACATTTTCGACAGTCAACAATATCTCCCACCCCAAAAAGGGAACCAAACACCCCACTCCTGACACCTTTATATAAGCGCATAACATCCCTCCAGCGAGAGATTTTGTAAAAATACATTAAACAGTAACGTTCAACCACGCTCGTGTAATAGAAATATATTCAGTCTTTTTTTGTCTAAAAACATCATTCATTTCTTGTACTGTACCTGCATCAACCTCAAATATTCGAGTGTATAAGTTACCACTCGAAGTGCACAACGTTTAATTTTAAAAATTATTAAACTCTATGTGCGCCCTGTACTCTAGCTGTGAGTGTAGGTCAGAATATAGGCTGATGTTGAACGACCGCGTGAGTAATCATCAACGTTCGATATGTCTAATGCCTGTGTCAGCTCGTTTGTTAGTCCATGCCTCTTCTGATTTGAGGACGAGTATTGGCATATACCCTCATGCACAGAATAAACATTATGTGAGTTTGTTGGAGATGAAAAAGAAGATGTCCGGGGCTGTGTTTTCTCACGGTGTTACCTCCTCCGTGTACGCTTTCGGTCTGTCCGTTCGCCGTTGCCATTGGAGTCCACCACCTTTTCGCGTCAGTGAAAAACTATGATCAAATTACGAAAGGAGTTTTAATCCTTAAGGAACGAAGGCCGCCATACACGCGGCATGACGTGATATTTTAGGAAATCTGTTAGGTTTGGCCTTAATTATACATGCAACAATTAAAGGCGATCAGCAATTGTTTTTTTTGTCGCACTCTGGAGTGCATTCCTCTCATTCCTCTACGAGGATTGAGTGAAAATACATCGTTTTATATACGGTCAATAAAAAATATTGCGCTGTTTGCTCGGATAGAAAAACGTCGGAAGGAAGGCGGGAAACACGTAATTAATGTGATACTTGTAGTAAAAAATCTGGTATTCACATTGCGGACTGTTGGGAGAAGTACCACATCCAAAGAAAATATAAGTAATTTTGTATAAATATATCGTCAATCTATAAAAAATAAATTTATAAATGTATACAAATCTATATATTACATAAACGCATCTATTTGTTTATTTCAATTGCTATTATTTTTCTGAAATGTTCACTTCAGTATTCTTTTGTATGGGCATATCTGTTCATATACTACCTATTATTGCTGTAAGTTTTCACAGAATCCAATAAAGCGATATTAATTATGCACCTTTTCTCGTTCTGGAAATGAGGCACTTAATTTCTTAAAAATCCATCGACCTACTGGTAATAGTTTTAGAAAAATGCGCTCGTTCGTTAAGGGTTAACTCAGTCACTCATTAATTAGAATTTTTGATTCATTTTTAACCAGATATATTTCTTTTTTACTAACAGGAATAGTAGTATATGCTTCTTTTAACTCAAGTTTGAGTGTTAGCATACACACTCACACGCGTAATTAGCGTTATGCGAGTTAGTTGTAGGTGAGAAGAAGATATTTGTAATTGTATCTTCTCGTGGTTACCTCCTTCATGTACGTTTCTAATCTAATCTTTTTCGTTGCCATTGAAGTCTACCACCTTTTCGCTTCAGTAAAAAAAACTCGCTGAACGGTCTTCCTGAATTCGGAAAAAATGGCAATCAGCGATTCGGAATTCGTTAAGCACTTCTCCTCGAGCCCTTGGCAAGGCCACTGAGGAGGGGTGTTGCAATGATGTTCGCGAAGGTGGTGGTAGCTGTCAATGATGGGAAGTTGCTCTGGGTTCTGATCAACGGTAATTTAACCCTTACAATACACGTCGGAGTGATTCTTCGAAGGTTCCCTTTTTACGACACATTTTCGGCTATTCGGGACGAGAAAAAGTGATATGCTAAAAACTCCAAGTTATAAACAACACCTTCTCTCTCCAGGATATAGAGTAATTTTTTAATAATATACGAATCGTAAAACAAAATTCTAAACTTAAAAATAGCCTTCGTTCCGCGTCCATGTCATAAACCGCGTAAGAGGCAATGGCCGTATTTGAACATTGTGTGCCTCAACATCTTTTGTGATTGTCATACATCTTCGAAAAAATGTTCAGCTTATCTTACTGATCATCACGTATGGAATGATGGTTTTTTTCATTCCTGACCTTCTGAATAATGTTTTGAAGTTTTACTTAAAAATTTTTTTTCTAACGTCGAATTATATTCTTTCGTTCTTTTTCATTCCGGTTTGCAATATTGTTATATCGATTTGTCATTATTATAGAGTTTGGAAACACGAGAAATGTAGGTACCTGAACAAATATCTTCACATCATTTCATTCATTTTGATTAAACAGGCGCAATTAATGTGTACATTTAATTTTTTATAATATTGTATATTTTAATATGTTAAATGTTCTATCAACAATAGATTCATGGGTCTCTAAAAACTTGATTTCATAAAAATAAAAGGCAAAGCATCTCATTAGAGGAAAGTGGCATAAACAAATTATAATAATCATGGTTATATAACATTTATGCATGAGATTAGTCCCGATACTATTTTACTATTTTACTCGTTATACCAGTAATTTACACCGACCAAGTAATTGATCCTACCAAAATATGAAAGACAATCAGCGGAATGCAATAATTGCGAATGCTTCGCTGACAATCTCTGAATCAAAACGATCCTCCTTAATTAAACAAGTACTACAGAACTCTAGCACGAAAAAATTACAGACACATTAAAGGTATTTTCAATTTGTCTGGCGAACGGCCAGAGAAATTCCACACCCTGGGATTCAGCAGTTCACGATGACGCTGCACGTGACTTGAAAGCGAGCGAAGCAAATCTCGTTTGCCGTTGGATATTTCACAAAATGAAATGTCAAGCGTGTTCGGACAAAACCAGCAGCCAAGCCGTTATTATGTTTATTTCGTGGCTACGGCTACCGATTATTCGATAACCTTTAATCCGTTTATCATAACTTAATTACCTTAACCATAACTTTCAAATCTGAGGTTATATAAATAAAATTGTAATTTCATAATTTATTTATGGATTTACACTTTTTTAAAGCAAACACAATGAAAACGTTTTGATACTAAATAACCATCGATTATTGACTATCAGGAAGTAATGTTTTCTATTCACCATATTTACTATGAATAAAACGTAAAATAGATATCAGTACATATTGCTTGGAAGTCTGTCTTTTATAGCGAGGAAAACGACAAGAGCTTTTACTCATATATACTATAGAAAAAGAAATGAATATTTAAAATTTAATATGGAATACTGTAATACTATATGTATTGTTTATGGTCGTGTGGTCATCTTGTTTATGATCCTTTCTTTTAGTTCTCTTTAACGGATAAAAGGAATCTTTGAAAATTGCCGTCCATTTTTACACCTCTGAAAAAGTTCTCCTTAATGAATTCTAAATACCTGTAAACAAATTAAATATTAAATGAAATTTGAACTTTGCTTGCGTTATAAAACATGAAAACATGGAATGAATGCCCGAAGTTGTAAGCATTAGATTGATTATCAAATTGTATATGAAAGCATGGAATTATCTAAAGTACGATACGGATAATTATAATCAGAGAATAAAACAACTTTTTATTCGGATTTTATTCTTGGAGTTTCAAAGTTATGAATTTACATAAAAATCAGTATTGTAGTTAGAATATTCTAAATTACATAATCTTCGATAAATTTAAGCATCGAGTTAAGCTTTGAATTACATTAATATCAACCAGGTTAGTCGTGATTAATTGTGCTCTAACCACGTCCAAAGTAAACGTCGTGTAAAATGAGAATTACCGCCCCTATTCAAATTCTCTAAGAATTGTGGTGACGTGGACGTAACAGCTTCAGATAGTACATTTTAGTCAAATAGAGTAGTAGCAACTCGTTTGGAACACGTTCTGTATATTGCGAAAGTTTTGCAAGTGAGGGTGCAAGAGTTTTGAAGTTCCCTTACCTTCGTGTAGCTTCTAATTATTTTACGCGAGTTAGCTTCTTCCAGTAGCTCCAGCGCATTCTTTTCTCCGTCCTTCTTCCTATACTTAACTTAACTTAACCCCTTCAGAAAATCATTTCCTGTACCTCTCGTTGAATTCTATATTAACTAGAAAATTGCGGCTCGAGTGTTCTTCCGCTAGGGTCCTTGAAGCGAGCAAATAAAAGAGCAGCATAATCGTGCGTAAACGAAGGCATTCAGATATAGTCCTCTTTTTCTCTCCACCCTTCCCTCCTTCGCTCCCCTGTGACCGAATGAAAGCGGAAGCCGACCGATTTCGGCTTTAATTCTCGCGTCTGTGCCACTTTCGCGCACGTTGAAGTTTATCCTATCGCGCGACGTGTACGAATTGAAGCTTTTCATACGTGCAACAAGTGCTCGGCGACGTGTATTAACCCTTTCGCAGTGGTCTGGTCTGCAAGATGACAGGTAACAGACGTTTCAGCCTGGCAGATGCTACAAACGTCGAGATTTCCTGTCAGCATAGATAGCATATTTTGTAAGATATATAAATGTTGAAAGAAATCCTTATAAATGTTTACTGAAGGTTCGTGTAATTTTGATGAGATTTGACGAAAAAATGTAAGAATCCAATAATTTCTTAACTTTTGAGAAAATTACGCCATTAATGTTATTTTAATATTATAATTAAGTTATATTGATGTTTCTAAACTAACATCTTCCTAATCTTCTTCTAATTTCTACCATAAGGGTTTTTCTCGATTACCTTTAAATTTAGGTAATGTGTTTTCTATTAAAACATTATAATACAAAAATAAGTTCTGTAAAAATATTTATTCACGCTACCAGTTTAAACAAATAAACACAACGGCTTGTTAGATTATGATGTTTATGCTAAAGATTTCAAATTTAACAAGGTTTCGTCAAAAAAGATTAATGCAAGCATATTCTCTGTTTCAATCTTATATCGCTTTATCGTGAAACGTCTTTTAATGTTTTGCGGATTATGTGTTTCAGGTACGTATGTATATACACACGGGAGCATCAGCTCTGTGACAAGAATAGAACGATGCGAATTGAATTTTTCACGTGGCCGTGCGGGTGTGAAGCAATTTTATCACCATTTATTGTACGTAGAACGATGTCGTTGGTACTATTATTAATGTTACTGTATTTTGCTTCAACCAAAGTTTTTTAAAGAATTGAACCCAGCCAATTCTTTCCCCTTCTATCTTCGACAGAACTCATGGTTGGTTATCTCAGAATTAACCCCAATCATATCACGTGTTTTTAAAACGAATCATACCACAATGTGACTCACAATTACTTATGATAATCATGGGAATAATCAGAATTGTGGAAAGTGTCTTACGATTATTATTATTATTATTAATGTGGTCGATGGCAAAATTATACAGTACGCAGTAGTTCCTAATTTATAAATACCGACAATAACTACTTCAACTTGAACTCTGTCTCACAACTCTATGTTAAACTCTCAACTCTTTATACAACTGTACGACTCGGTTTTCAATCGCTCGCTAAACATTGTCTATCCATTGGTGAGTTGTTTGTCGCCAACGGTTTTTTCCAATGGGCCTGGTTTTCTACTAGTCGACCCACACTTTGACTTTTCCACTCCTTAAAACTATAATACTACAAAAAGTTATTGTTTATAGTATAAATTCATTTATTTATCCAAACTATATATGAACATAAAGTATTATACACAGGTTATATACTTTTTGAGTACACGTTCACGTTCAAATTTCAAACGTGACTCAGTCACACCATGGCTCGATTAGGGTTAAACAGGTCATCGGTTATGAGTCGAAGTACCGTAATTTATCAAGTTCAGCAACACATGACGTGTAGCACGAGCCCAGGGGACCGAATATGCACCGGACTGTAAAGTTTTCTTTGTTTCGGTGCAACAGTTTCCTTCGTCTTTACCGAAGAGTGGCTCGTCCCTTTACACCCGGCTGGGTACGATGATCGCCTTAATAATAATTGCTCAGCCGGATGTTATAGGTCACAGTAGTCTGCCTCGAAATCGCTTATAACGAGATACATTAAAGGGAGAAGTCTGGGTTTCGTTGTGGGGAAATCCGTTCATGAATAGAATCCACTCGGTTTCGTTAACTTGATGTTATACCGGGTGAGCCTTTAAAACTGGAATATCTTTAGCTACCTTGTAAAATATTTTCCACACGAGAGAATGGGTAAAGAAAGCAGAACCGTTATTTCAGGTAACACAAAGTAAGATAAAGAACACAAGGAATATACAGTAGCGGACAAAAGTTTAAGACCAAAGAATGAACAAAATTAAACTAATTTATAAGGAGTATAATGATAAACAAAATTTGCATTCTGTGCTAATCAATAAATAGTGTTCTTCCAAAATAGCAATAAAAATGAATGTACAAACAATATTCGCGAACCATAAAATTAAGTTCTACACTGTCCTGTTGTCTTAAACTTTTGTCCACTATTATATTCTGTGGTATACTTCTGTAAGTAAACAAAAAACATCGAGTTTTATAATTTTATAACTTTGAAGAAATTTTAATAATTTCTTGAGAACCCGTATAATGAAATTTCAGAAACTGCAAATAAAATAATCGTTATTACATTAGCTATTTTCATGGCACCTTTTGTAATATAACGTAAAATGGTCAGCATTTCGTTTTATTATTTTTTCAAATAATAAATTTGTTAAAGATTTTCAAATTTTGATACATGCTAAATACTCCTGTTTTTAAATTATCTTATTGCCGTTAATAATTATTATTAACCTACATTTTTGAACTTGACACAAGTTGTTTCTGTTATCACCTGTGTTATTATTACATATTAAAGCTATCTTTTAATTATTAATTGACACAAAAATTTATAAAATTAGCAAAAATTGTACGTAATATTTTATCTAATTCCTTATTATACAAATGGATGTCCATAAAAATTAGTGTTACAGCAATTTGTGAGTTTTCTTAAATCGACCGAGAATTAAAAGATCGAGGAATAAAACGAGAAAATAAACCGAGGTTGATTTTACGTAGAATTCGTGCTTGCGGGCCCACATTGGTTAGACTTAATGGTTGGAAAGTTTGCTCTTGGCTCGATAATCAACTCACCTGCTACCGTTCAACTTCATTCCAGATAATTTAGCTAGCCAAATATCCGCAGCGTAGCCGGCGATCGCCACAAATCAATGAATTCTCCGAAGAAACTTATGACCAGTGCATACTGAATAATGATCGATTCATTTGATCTATTGACATATTACTGCGTGATAATGAGGGAATATCAAGTAAAAATGAAAAAGCGTATGAATGAAATAATGACCAGGTTGAAAGAGTTGTGTAACTCAGGATATTCTGACAACAATATTGATTTTTATTGCAATTTCATAACTTTGAAAACATGACTGCAAAAGCAAAATTTGAATAGAAATTTATTTTACATAATTGATAAAATTTTAACAAAATAAAATTCAATTTGATAATCTAATACCTTGCAATTTTAAGCCTTCGTTTAATGTTTCTAAATACTTTATGGTGCTAGAATAGCTCATATTTCGTTTAAGGTTTAGTTTGTTTACATGTATTTAGAATTCATTAAGGAGAAGTTTTTCGGAGGTACAAAAATGGATGGCAATTTTTAAAGATGCCTTTCATCCCTTAAATACAATTAAACGAAAAGAACATAAACAAATTTACTATATGACCACAAAATATTTATAATATTACAGTATTTTATATGACATAATAAAATAAGATCTACAGACGTTAATTATCTTCCTTATTTATTAATTTTTTTTAAACATGCAAGGGAAATATAAGGTATAAAATGTAAGATATCGTCGTCGTCATTTGTTCGATAATTAACCAGAAGAGCCTCAAATTGGACTAGTCACACGAATCTATACATTTGTATATCACACTTTACAAAATTATTAATAAATAAGTTTAGTATTCATACATATGTGATATTATTACTAGTTGATGCGTCTTTATATTCTCTTCTAGAACACGTCGAATGCTACGTGAACTCGCCCCGCAGCGGTTTACACTCGACTGTTCTGGCACGCGCAACCGTGAATTTCTTTCCACCGCAAGTGGTTAAAGATAGTGACGTGTTAGTCGGCCATTGCAAAAGATTCGCAAATTAAAAGTTTATTCGAAAAGTTATTCAACTCGTATTATTGTTTGATAAATGTATTACGTTTAGCACAATGTAATAATAAGTTACCATCAATGATTTTGTCAGAGACATTGCTAGCAACGTTCATCATCCTTTTCGTAAATATTTCATAATTCCTTTTTGATCTTATTATAAACTTCACCTTTAAACTGAATTACCAGAAATTGTCCTAACCAGCTTCACCAACAAGCATACTTTCACATCTCGCTAGTAATCGTTCCTATCAATCTAACTGTAGCCAAGGTGACCAATATTACTGCTCGATTCTATCATATATATATAATAATAATAAATTAATTTTTGTGTTGCTTAAACGGCACGCGGTTTAAATTATTTGAAGATAAATGATCGCATTGGGTGACATTAATCCAAACCGTGCAGAAAATGCAGTCGTGGGGCGTGAAATTACGGCGGTTATACACACCCATTAAACAAAGGAGATTAATGCCTCGATCCTCCATTTTTAGATACCATTTATCTCGTCCATCTTCATTCCTGCCGTCCCGTAAACGTTTGCTAATGTTCCCGTAATTATGTTAACAGTATCACGTTTAAATCGTTTTATTTCATTGCGATTCTCGGAAAAACGCCTCACTCCCGTGAATAATTTCCATCCCCTGATACGTGAGCGCGTTTAAAATCTCTGCTCGCGATTTTCTGTTGAACGCGATAACGAGTTTTGCCGAAGAATAATTACTGCGCGTCGAAGCAACGAGTTCATTGATCATCGAACGAGACGAAATTGCACCATTTCATTGAAATTTCAGCGTAATTGTCGTTTGGGACACGATCATTATGCTCCTTCGTTTGAGCTGATTGTTCCTCGTGTTTTTCATCGGCGCAATTAATTCTTTTGAGCGCGATGCAGTTATTTTGTTGTGAACAACAGGTATGCCAATAGATTATTGTTTCGTTGATTGCAACACTGTATGAAATTCGAAGCGCGCTCAGATTTATTAAAGCGAGTACAT
>JAOPTO010001185.1:0-60192 GCA_033822845.1 Tetrapedia diversipes
GGAATTTTTGTTCGTCAGGGGGACTGTGTTTAATAGTGCACTTTAGATCCAGAAAGAATGATTTGGAAGTTCAAAGTTTTGTCGCACGACAGTGGCACCTTTGTTTCCTCCTTATTCTTTTTTTTTGGTAAACTGTTGGCTTGTATGCGATGGGAATTTTTGTTCGTCAGGGGGACTGTGTTTAATAGTACATTTTAGATCCAGAAAGAATGATTTAGAAATGAAACTGTAAAAGAATGTAGAATATGATAACAGAACTGTAAAATTCAGATAACAGTATGATTTAAACGTATTATTAAAGTTATTCAGAACGTTTTATTAAAGGAAGGTTGTTTATTTTGTTAGTGAGTAAATGATTGGAGATATAACGTTTTCTTATTCGATAAATTTGAAACGAATAGGATTAAAAATCGAATAATATTATTTTAATATTTTATCAAAGTTGTCTGAAACAATTGTTCGATCGATTGTTTATTTTTGTATAAAAAAAATTTTAGATTAACTGAATTGTAAAATTATTAGCGCCAATGAAAATTATTACTGAAATTTAAAGTACTAAAATTTAAAATTACTAAAATTATTACTAAAACTATTATTAAAATTTTAAATACCAAAATTAAAAATCACTAAAATTATTATTAAAATTACTACTAAAAACAGTGAATTTGATCGAACAAAAACTCCATTTTTACAATGTTTGAAAGTGAAATATTTATTTCAGATCACCAATCTATTAAAATACCGTTGGATGATATTATTTTTAAAACATCAAGATAAAGAAAGCAGTTAGAAAATATATTTATCTACAACAAACATTAAAGATCTCAGTATCTTTAATAAATTCTTAGATGCAAGGGAACGGAAATAAATCATTGGGAAGGGCGCATCAAAACATTTACCCACTCAAGACACTTATCCACTTCTGAACCCTCTAACGGAACGATATCAATCCTATTCACCTCATCGCATTATACCGTATCCAATAAAACGATATGCATAATTCAAATTATTCCCGATTGAAATATCATCCCTCCCTCTCTGCTTCCGCGTAACCTGCCGCCCGAAAATTAATTTCCACGAACGAGGAACGTCTCCCTCTTCGTCGAACAGCTGGTTCATTGCGAAAAAGTGGAACGATCGATCGATCGATCAACGTTATTTCCATTTGTATTCAATTTCGTCCCGTAAATACGAGCGCTCGTTAAACGTTTTCGACGCGTTCGTGAACGGATACGTGTCGAACACGAACACGAAGGTATTATTAAAAGGGCCCTTCCTGTCCCGGCTAACGTAACATGCATGATAATCAAACGAGCTTGTTGCATCGACGTTTCCCTACGTAGGTGGAGTGCCCCGTGTGACTTACGTGCGACAAAATGGCGGTTCTCAATCTTAGAAGAAGCCGGGTGTCTTTGAAAGAGGATTGGCTTACGCGTAAATTTAACGAGAAGGAAGATTTACAAATTTGTTGTGTTAACCCTTTGCACTCGAGAGGAGACTGTTAATCGTCTAATGATATTAACTACAAAAATTTAAAAATTCGAAATATTTACTACAATTCGTTAAAAGTCATTTAGTTTAGTTAAATGATATACTGAAATTTGTATATATGACTATTTAACCTCCCACTGATAAACAAATTAAATAAAGTCAGAACCTCTCGAGCACAAAGGGTTAACTTAATTATGCAATTGGACATTATATTATATGTCTTTGGGAACTGTTAACTTCATTGAAAAAGAACTCTTTGTTTCTGTAAATAAATAGTTTGGGAGAGACAGTATTTTGTTATTTAATAAAGTATAGAACTAATAAAACTACAAATTTAATGATGATAATGCTGAAAAGTACTACTAAAACTTATTATTTTACTAATAACATTGCAAAATTTAATAATATTATTGAAAAAATATTAGCGAAGTTTATTAAAACAGTTCATCTGATGGAAAAAAAAATACCTTTGCTTTTGTTAAGCAAATATTCTGGAAGCGGAATATTTTTCACGGTTGATAAATTGGGAAGGGACAAAATTGCAAATGTTATGCAAATTAAATGTTGTACGTTATCATTAAAAGTTTTTGGAATTGCATAAAGAAAAAGAATCGGTTGATTGAAACACCAAGCTGTGATGAAATTCAAATTTAACTCATTCAGTTGTTGAGTAACAGTTACAATTAATTTTGTCCAAGAAGACGACATATTCTTTTTCTCTCAGCTTTGTGTTTGAAGGCGTTCGCTACCTGCGACGTAATGTCACTATAGTTTCAACTCAAGTTAACTCACCCTCCCCGTCTCTTGGTAGAGAGATGCACGTTCTTTGGAGCGCCTACTCACCTGAAACAAGCAACATAAAACCATTAATTGGCTGATCAACCTTTACTGAGGATACGGTAATAATTACGTAATAATAATAATAATGTTCGTTAACGGAAATAAAATGCATGTACCTTGCGTAACAATGCAATCGTTCACTACCATACACAATATAACCATGGTGATAAATAATTGGATCATAATGTCATAATGTGTCAACTAACAAGCTACTGGCGAGAGCAAAGCAAATTTCTGTTACACGCTGCAAAAGAAGCGAAGTTGCTATAAAAATTGACTGCACAACATTGAATTCATTAAACACCATTTTGCATAATGGATTCAAGTATGTATATTTTTAAAGGACGAAAAAGAAAAGAATGTTGTTGGTCAATTTCTTATTGTGAGAAGAAGTATTCAGTCTCATAAATGTGTAAATCTTTTATGTGATGTTATCAGATAAATAAAATTGATTTAAATTTTTCTCTGTAGATATAATAATTGCATGATTCATAACTTTAATTTTACTCCATACATGCTATAATAATTTCATCACATTTCCAAAATCACTGAAAACTGAATTAACCCTTTAATATTGAGCAGCACTTGATTAATACAAGTATCTCATATTCCTTTTATTCAAATTCAAAAACAAAATATTTCACTAAGAAACTTAAAAAATAGCGAATTTATACTTGAACTTGACAAGCAATGTGAACTGATCCTTAGATCAATTTTACTAATCAATTCTAGATAAATACTATAATTTACTAGAAAATTAAAAAATAGCGAATTTATACTTGAACTTGACAAGCAATGTGAACTGATCCTTAGATCAATTTTATCAATCAACTGTAGATAAATACTATAATTTATGTAGAGACGATGCTATCGCGCTGCTCCGCATTTTTGGCATATGACAAGTGCAGCGCGATCGCGCTTCGCCGCACTCAAACGGTTAAACACCTTTCCGAGAGACCAGTGGTTCCTCAGACAGAGAATTAGCGATTCCGTTACGCGCGAAGCAACAGCCCGCGTTCGACATCCGTTTCGGTGGCCGCGAAACTTTTTCCCGGGCAAGTGTTTTATTGGCCGCGTTCCAGCCGGACAATTTTCATAGAGGATGCCCCGGTGCAACGACTGACAAATTGCATCGACGTGTCACTGCACTCTCCGCGCTGTGGCACGCTGATAAAGTTCATTGGGCCTTTGTCGTTTCCCGCCCCGTGCTCTTTGTGCCTCCGCCACCGAAGAATAATGGACGCCTCGATAAAACTACACCGCGAAACAAATTGACGGGAAATAACCGACCTCGACAAGGCTGCTACCCTCTGAACGACGAACGACAGCTTTCTCGTAATTCGTGTTTTTGGCGGAACTGCAAGAATTTACGGGACCTGTTTCGCGAGCAAACCGAGTGTTTCTGTTTCTAACCCTTTGAGTGCTAAAGACGTATATATACGTTTTCACAAGTCTATCAATATATACGAAAACCGTAAATATACGTCCCCACGTATCCATCGATATATATGAAAGCCGTAAATTTACGTCCTCTGTATTTTTTTACTATAACATCTTTTACTGTTTTATCGATTGATTTAACATGGGATATAACATGTTAATCCTTTGACTGCTAACGGCGTAAATATACGCCTTCACAAGTCCATCAATATATATACGAAAGCCGTAAATTTACGTCCTCTGCATTTTTTTGCTATAACATCTTTTACTGTTTTATCGATTGATTTAACATGGGATATAACATGTTAACCCTTTGACTCTTAAAGGCGTAAATATACGTCTTCACAGATCCATCAATATATATGAAAGCCGTAAATTTACGTCCTCTGCATCTTTTTACTATAATATCCTTTACTGTTTTATCGATTAATTTAAGATGGGATATAACATGTTAACCCTTTGACTCTTAAAGGCGTAAATATACGTCTTCACAGATCCATCAATATATACGAAAAACGTAAATATACGCCCTCTGCATCTTTTTAGTATAATATCCTTTACTGTTTTATCGATTGATTTAACATGGGATATAACATGTTAACCCTTTGACTGCTAAAGGCGTAAATATACGTCCTCTGTATTTCTTTACTATAACATCTTTTACTGTTTTATCGATTGATTTAACATGGGATATAACATGTTAACCCTTTGACTGCTAAAGGCGTAAATATACGTCCTCTGTATTTCTTTACTATAACACCTTTATTACTGTTTTACTGATTAATTCAACATAGAATTTATTGTCCTATGTAACAGAGCAACTAAATATGCCATTATTACTTTGTCATTATTATTTTTAATCCCTAAGAATGGTATCAAACTTCCGGGTACTGTTTTGGTCACTAGTCAGTGGACAACCAGCTGTAGCGACTGACATACGAAAAACGCGCCGTCCATATTGATGGATTCGTCCGAGAGCGCGCCGCAGTCAAAGGGTTAATACTAACAATACTATAGCGTAAAATTCGTAACTTTTTACGGAAGTTTTGTAGTAAATTCATTGTAGTACAATTTTCTATAAAAGGTACAGTGTAAATAATGATTTTCGACCTCGACTAGGCTGCTACCCTCTTAACGACGAACGATTTTACGCTTTCTCGTAACTGGTTTTTTTGGCGAAACTGCAAGAATTTACGGGACCCGTTTTGTGAACAAATCGAGTGTTTCTGTTTTAATAATAACAATACTATAGCGTAAAATTCGTAATTTTTTATGGAAGTCTTGTAACAAATATACTGTGGTACAATTTTGGAAAGTTTGCTATGATTTTTTGCAGAAGGTACAGTGTAAATAAAGATTTGCTTTCCTTATATCGAGTATTCTTTCGCCGAGTTCTTAATCTGAATCTTTTTCGCTGCAAAATAAACGTTCTTTAATCATTCATATTTCTGAAGTTGATTTTTATTATAAACTTAACTGAATATTAATTAATTGATTATTATTTAGAATTATAATTGTAAAATGTTATTTAGAATTTAGAATTATAATTGTAAAATATTATTTAGAGTTTAGAATTATATTAGAATTATAATTGTAAAATGTTATTTAGAATTTAGAATTATAATTGTAAAATATTATTTAGAGTTTAGAATTATAATTGTAAAATATTATTTAGAGTTTAGAATTATTTAAAGTTATTTAGAATAATAATTTTTAAAATCAAATTCTAGTTAGAAACATTTAAATATCACTCGTTCATCAGCTTATTCTTAGTCATTAGAAAAATTTAGCATACAATTGATATCAGATCATCGCTCATATATATCTAATAAAATTAAAAGTAATTCAAAGATTAATAATTTAGAATTCAAGAGCCTTATACCTAAAGTAAACGCAAACAGAATTCCTAAAAAGGGTTACAAAAATTATTGAGAAATCAGGGAAGATGAATAAAAGAAAGTGCTTCTCCCGATATTTTATTTAATAGACCAGTGCCGCTTTTTCGATAAAAGGTAACCGATAGAAAGCTCCTTTTTTGAGTTTTCTATCCAAATTTACATAGATCACAGTACACCTAATTCTCACGACACAAATTACGAACACAAACCATACCCGGATGAAACAGCCAGCGAGCCAATCGAAGCGCAACCTTCACTAGAAACAAGCTCCATTCACAAAGAAACGAGTCAGCTAGTAATCGGCGTGACGAAGAGCCAGAAAATTGCGTCTCGTGAGTGTTGTTTATGCTCAAGGGTGAACAGAATCATTAAGAACCTGAAATCATCCGCGACGGACGACGGCTCGATTGAAAGGCCTGGCGAACGAGTCATCATCGCGAGTGACGACAATCGTTCGGCTGAATAATTCGCTGATCGAACGAAAACGCATTTCATCTGACACACACACACACAGGCTAACGAAAGCCTAACGAACGCCTCTCGTCGGTTTTAACCGATCGCTGGTCGTTTGTTTGCAAATTGGCGGTCGATTAACCCTTTGAGTGCTGAATACTCTTGACCTAAGCACTTCGAAGGGTTAATGCGCTATCGCTGGTGACGGAGCATTGTTATTCGTACACTGGCAATCACGTTGAAGTAAACGGAAGATCGAAAAATTGGCAAACACATATATACGTCCATGGTCCCTATGAGCAACTTTCGTTAACGCTAAAAGGTAAACGTCGAAATGGGTGGCCATGGAAAAAGTCATAAGGTGAAGAAAACAAAAATTGGCAAACGCATATATACGTCCATGGTCCCTATGAGCAACTTTCGTTAACGCTAAAAGGTAAACGTCGAAATGGGTGGCCACGGAAAAAGTCATAAGGTGAAGAAAACAAAAATTGGCAATCACATATTTTCGTCTATGGTTTTTACAAGCAATCTTCGTTAGCACTAAAAGGTAAACGTCGAAATGTGTGGCTACGGAAAAAGTCATAAGGCGAAGAAAACAAAAATTTGCAAACGCATATATGCGCCCATGGTCCCTATGAGCAACTTTCGTCAACACTAAAAGATTAACGCCGAAATGTGTGGCCACGGAAAAGGTCGTAAGATGAAGAAAACAAAAATTGGCAAACGCATATATGCGTCCATGGTCCCTATGAGCAACTTTCGTCAACGCTAAAAGGCTAACGCCGAAATGTGCGGCCACGAAAAAAGCCATAAGGTGAAGAAAACAAAAATTGATAAACACATATTATAGGAAATTCTACTTTACTTTATTTAACACGTTCGTCGCCCAGCGTGATTCGGCTGAGTTTCTCGCTGGGCCTAAATCCGATTGCAATAGAAAATTAGGGTAAAAAAATATAAAACCAGCAAAAATTTTAACTTTTTATTTTTATTTTATGTATTTAATATTTATATATATATATTATATTTGAATACTTATTCCATTGAATTCTTTTTAAAAGTCCAACTTAAAATCCTATTTAACTTTAAGAAAAAGAGCGTCACCTATATTTGGGTGACGTGGCGACGAACGTGTTAGAAGAGCGAGAAATGGGACTCAGATGTGAATAAAATTAAATTGAAATTATTAGAATATTAATGATATAAATATTTAAAATAATTGAATGAAAACCACTTAAACGACTTTACAACTTAACACTATACCGACCGGTAGCTTATTAATCGGCTTTTACATGCTTACAATTAGTTTGCAAATTTTGTAATGTTTCCTTACACGAAGGTGACTGCTTCGAGCAGTATCGTATGTATACTGTGTCCACGCAAAAATGAGCCGATCGGAAATTTCTCTTTTATAAAATAGAACATTTAAAAAAATTAAAATTTCACTAACAGTGTTATCGTATTTACATTTGCAAGAACTAAAGTTTATTTCTTTACGTCCTAACCTATACTCCTGTACTTACACGAAGAAACACCATGATTAATTCATGATCAACTCGTTTACTTATCAAGCTCTAAAACAAAATCATCGTGGTTATAAAATTTTCTGTTTCCTTATCTTCTCCTCGTTTCGATTATTCTCATTTTATGGCCCGTAAAAGCGAATAGAAATAAACATTATACGCTGGTGATTCTTGTTTCTGGGAAGAACGTCGGTGATCGGTGAAAGGGGCTTAGCGTTCGAGTAAGTATAATGATCTCGTTTATGCGTGGATTCAATAAACGCTATACGAACGGGCAATTGAGTCAGAATGTACTATCGCCGCGTTAGACTGGTGAAAATTGTTGTTGCGAGCGTTGTCGCGAACCTGGTAAACCAGATAATTAACTGTAATTACGCTATTAGCGCTTTCACGGTTGATGATGTAGGAGCATGTCCGTCGAGATGGACAGCTTGGCGACTTTCAACGCGATATCATGCCGCTGGATTGTTTGAAAAACTGAAATGAGTGAAAATTGATAGGGTGGGACACAAGATTCTGCGTTTAACAAAAAGTCAGCGAGATACAAAAAATAGGCCTCGCGATTTTCTTCTAAATTAATTGTGATATCCGAAATGTGATTAGACACATTTTGTGAGAGCAGTCGGAATATCAAATTTTAACAGTTATATTCAATAAATGTAATATAGCATCCACGACGATATTTGAATCGAGATTATATAAAATTAAATCAATAATAATTGGTTTTAACATTTGAATGCTATAGCATTCATGTCCACGAACAATGTTAACCCTTTGCACTCTAAAGGCAACTGTTAGTCGTCTAATGATACTAATTTCAGATTTTCAAATACATAATATTTACTAAGATTCGCCTGTATTAACCCTTTGCACCCGAAAGGCGGTTGTTAATCGTCTAACGATACTAACTTCAGATTTTCAAATACGAAATATTTACTAAGATTCGACTGTATTAACACTATTCCTACCACGACCGGTCAAATGACCGTTTTTAAAATTTCGATTAGAATTTCACATATACAACGTAATCGAACCGCCTTTAAATTTTATACTTTTCCTCAAATAAACCTATAATGCATTTTTCAATATTCACTTTTTTTTTCATTGTTTAGTTTCTGAGAAAAATTTGTAGTCTGTTTTACTAGAGAATGTCGCGATAGGAATAAGTATACGTGAAGTGTCGGTAGGAATAGTGTTAACTCTTTGACGCACAAGATTTCAGAGAATAAATAGACCCATGTTACACAGGAATTTTGTTGTGTTTTAAATTAAAAAAACCTATACTAACCTGTATTGACATGTTGAAACTTGCCAACACAAGCGAACATATTTATAACATTTCTTTTATGGTATTACCAACTGTTTTATACAAATAAAAATGCTCCACCATGCATTACCGTGCATCAAAAAGGTGGGACATTTTTAATCCCACCATGCTCCAAAGAGTTAACACGTTCATGGACAAATAAAAAGTTCAGCGAGGTGCAAAAATAGACAAGTGACTGTTCAGTCCTTAGTTAATAAGAATGAAGACAATGGTGGTATTGTAAGCTGGGGGTATCAGCGAGATATCTGCGATTATTCGAGATGTCTCCAAACATTCAATCAGACAGAAATCACATGAACATTTGATCAGCGACTTTTTTCTAAATTAATACGTTCACGCCGGCATGGGCCACCAATGGGCCACGTTTGTATATCGAAAAATACGTAGTACAAAATACTATTTTATTGATTTAACATTATACATTATACATTTCTACCTTATAATCAAACATTCAACACAAAATACATAACATATAACTAATCAATAACAAAATATAACTACTTATACTACTTATGTAATTTTTTAAAACAACTGAAACAAAGCGTCGGCTTATTTGGACAAGTATCACAAAAAGTTATTACCCTTTTTGTTTTATTCGCCGCGTACGCTGTACCTTTCAAATGTGCCAAGCAACATCCGATTGCAAACTTATTATATACCGCTGTATTCGAAAAGGTTCAGGCTATCGAATGCCGTAAACAGAGATCGGTTATTTTTAATAATAACGCGGTAATACACGATCAAAGTTGAAAAATCGCCTTTTTTTTCAAAGTCGATCTTCTCAAAACCTGGGGACTCGGGCGAGGAACGGATTGCGGATTCGGATTCAGGGCGTCGAAACCTACAAGAATCTTGTTTCAGATTTATCGGAGCTTGTCATGACCAAAAAGTCGGAACAATGGTGCCGTGCCACCCCACAGAGCGGACAGCAAATATCCGCGCCGGCGTGAACGTGTTAATTGTGATATCTGAAATGTGATTAGACACATTTTGTAAGAGCAGTCGGAACATCACATTTTAACAGTTATATTCAATGAATGTAATATAGCATCCACGACGATATTTGAATCGAGGTTATATAAAATCAAATCAATAATAATTGGTTTTAACATTCGAATGCTATAGCATTCACATCCGCAAACGTGTTAAGTAGAGTTGCCCCGATACAGTTTATCATTTTATTAGGGACATTTCGCGATGAATGTATTAAAAGTATACTTTAATACGATACGCATAAATTACAGAGAGATTGTAATTGGTATGGTAGCTTGTTCGCGGGTCATTATAGTAATTACACGTTATTATAATGTGATAGTACGCTCTCGAGCATAATCAAATATTGATACTAACTGAACAAGATACGAATGTTTTATACCCAGTAATATGTGGAGGAAAGTATCAAATCTTTTTAGCTTGCGTTCTTTAATTCTTCACAAATTTTTGTGGTGTTTTTGGTAAACGTTGTTTATGCACATTTTTAAGATGAGATTTTTCGCATTCAGTTTTATCGAGTAAGTTTGAGAGAATTGGAAGCAGTTGTACCTACAGTGGCTCCAAAAAGTATTCGTACACTGTATTATGAGGAAATTCATCTACTTCTGAAATTCTGATTTCAACGAAACTTTATGTGTGTACAGAGCATGGTGTGTCCTGTGTGGAGCAATTTTTTTGGCGGCAAAATATCTTTTAAGGGGGCTGACAACCAGTCTCAAAGTTTCAGCAATTTTTCATGCTTTGAATACAAGCTTTTCTGTGTTCTTTTTTTATGACAGGGCGATAGAGTATTAAAAATTAAACATTTTCTATTTGAAAGGTTTTGCTTCATCAAGTACCATTACAAAGTTATCTTTAAAAAATGAGAGAAAACTCAGAAACTTCAACGCTGATTTCTCCTTTTTAAAATGGCATTTAGATGAAAAGAAGAGATTAATTGATACGTATGCTATTACGATTTACATACCCACAAAGTTTTATTAAATACTTCTATCAGACTTCTATCAGACACTGTATCTATCATTAACCTATATGGTGCCAAAAAATAAACTTGTTTCCATTGCTTTGGAATCATGGCTTTATCCGTTAATGTAGCAATATGGTGATTATATATTATTAACACTTTACCGACCGCTTGTGGCTCAACTTATTGCATGCGCACTAAGCTCATTTTGGCGCGAATGCATCACTAATGAATCGATTACAATGATTTTCTTCGCATAATTCATAGTTTTATATTTCTTTACAGTATATCGCTCGGAACAGTCAGCTTCGTGTAAGGAAACATTACAAAATTTATAGACCAAGCCTTGTAAAAACCGATTAATAGGCTTCCGGTCGATAAAGTGTTAAGACAGGAATATCATGTTATAATAGATGTATCAATCGATTTCTTATCAATCAATTTCCGAGCAACTTTCTCGATTTACAACCACTTTTAAAACACCATTATAAGATATCGTCATTGCACCTTCTAGTTTTCCACTAACACTAAATCCATGACAAGTACCCATGCAAGGTTCGTGAAAGGAATCGAATCTCAAAAGATAGAGTTGAAAATTATAAACAAAAGAGTATAATAAAATTCAAAATTCAGCCCTAATTCATATATTTACTTTTCAACTTTCTTTTTTTTATTAGTTTTCATTTTATAAAAACTGATCACTGGTTTATGAATCAGTTTCGTTGCTCTCTTTCTTATTTACTTATGACAAAGACATTCTAACTTTGCTTCCAACCTTTTCGCCACCGATCACTAATTTATTAATTAGTTAGATCATTCTCTTTCTTATTTACTTATTACAAAGGCATTCAAACTTTGCTTCCAACCTTTTCTCCACCGATCACTGGTGTTGGAAACAACAGAACGTTAGATCACGAACGATATTTCCTCGCACTGTGTAAAATAAATATTAAAATTAAAGGAAAAAAACTGCGCCTTTTTCTTTATCTTCAACAACTGGTTCATTAATCAGTTTCGTTGCTCTCTTTCTTATTTACTTATGACAGAGGCATTCTAACTTTGCTTTCAACCTTTTCTCTACCGATCACTGGTTTATTAATCAGTTTCGTTGCTCTCTTTCTTATTTACTTATAACAAAGGCATTCTAACTTTGCTTCCAACCTTTTCTCTATCGATCACTAATTTATTAATTAGTTAGATCATTCCCTTTCTTATTTACTTATGACAAAGGCATTCTAACTTTGCTTCCAAACTTCTCTCTATCGATCACTAATTTATTAATTAGTTAGATCATTCCCTTTCTTATTTACTTATGACAAAGGCATTCTAACTTTGCTTCCAACCTTTTTCTCTATATTTAAATCGTACAAATTCAGTGCAGAGCCCAACAGCACTGAAATTCTTGCGTTCAAATCTGAGCCCAGTCACGGTGCCCTCGATGAAATTACTAACCATTAAACAGCAGGATGGAGAGATAAGAGTCGTGATAAACGGGAAACGCGTGCTCCTCGTCCGATTCCGGCATAATGCCATTCTTTCATGGGGATATCGGAAAGGTCGTCGCGCGTTGCGGGTGCTCCATTATCGTTCCCCGCTCTTCTCGCCCGGCTAATTATCGATAATGTCAGCCTGTCAGTCCGCCTAATAAAATTCACATTGTCGCAACCCCCCCGCCTCCGGTTCTCTGTTGCGTCGTTTCTTCCCCCGTGGTTTTATTGCGGGCTCGCGATAACAGCGTCGTGAACAGGCGAGAGAAACGCACTCGATCCGATACATTATAGCGTACTGGTATCCTTGAAAGTTTTCTGAAGCACGGAGACGGCTCGTTCTTCCGAGAATAGGGCGATAAATCATTGAGAACGTCGACTATCTCGCGGGCGGAGAGGGTTAATTAATAAAGTGGTCGAACAATGGGATAGAGTGGTCTATGAAACAGCATTTCTGTTTTTGTGGAAAGTAGCCGATAGTGGAGCTGAATAGAATAAATAAGATCGATCGTAGGAATGTTCGAGCAGCATAGAAACAACGAAGTTAACCCTTTCGCTACGAATGGATTCTCCGCCGCGATACTCCTACTGAACGGGCCGTTGCAACACGCCGTGACAAAATTGCAGGGTTCATTACAACCTGAGCTTGCTTTGACGGTGTTTTCGAAAAAAAAAACTTTTCTCAAAACAGAATACTGATAACGTCTTAACATGCACACTTTTAATTATAATTCGAGAACTGTATAATTGGGAATGTGGTTTTATATTGCTAAATGAAATAGACTCTTATTTGTGAAATAATACTTTGATACTTTTTTATTGTTATTATTATTATTATGTAACACGTGGAAGGGTAACTCTGACCGTACCTTGTGAGCTTTGTCACGAAATTTGTAAAATGCAGTGGTTGAAATTTCTACAACCCCATCCGTGTACTTCAGCCCCTTTGTACTGTTTCTCAACGTTTTCGAACTATACAAAATTCCAGATGTGACTTAGGTTCTTGAAAGAAGCCTCTGAGAAAGTACGTAAAGAGAAAGCTGGTTTCTGGTTAATTTTTGCTTTCTTTTATATTTCTGTATTCAAATTCTAATATCTTTCTAACTAAAGTAAACGTTGCGATACATATTTGTGGGTATCACCTGGTTGCAACACAAACCGTATATCAATATACTTGGCCAATTTATTTATGGACTACATATTAAGTAAGACAATATTAAGAAAATAAGGACAATTAAATGTCATAATTAGACTATGTACATTTACACAAATTTATATATAATACTATATAAGAAGGAGAAATATGTACATAATCTGTAATTTAATTTGATCTTTTGTAGATATAATGGTATGCATTTCTCATATATGCATAAACATCGGTACTCTGATTATGACAATCTATTTTATCCATATGTAATCTTTTAATTTGCTAAATTAATGCAATAATGTTTTTTTTATAAATGCATAAGCATCAGTACTCTGATTATGACAATTTTATCTATATACAATCTTTTAGTTTGCTAAATTAATGCAATAAATATTTTCTTATAAATGCATAAGCATCAGTACTCTGATTATGACAATCTATTTTGTCTATTTTATATGTAATCTTTTAATTTGCAAAATTAATGCAATAAATTTTTTCTTATAAATGCATAAACATCAGTACTCTGATTACGACAATTTTATCTATATACAATCTTTTAGTTTGCTAAATTAATGCAATAAATTTTTTCTTACAAATACTCTGATTACAATCATCTATATTATCCATCCATGGTCCTTTAATTTGCATAAATTAATGCAATAAATTTTCCTCTTTTTCGATCCTTAAATTTTTCTTTGTTTATCGTATCAATTGAAGGATTTAACGTTGTGGTTGAGAGACTGGAAGAAATTCGCAAGGCAAATAAAATTACAGCTTTCAAGCACTTAGGTAAGAGTTGATTCAACTGTTTTCACTACAAACTCCTGCCTGTTTTATTTGCGATGCACAAGAGCAACGATTCGTGGCCAAACGTTCCGCTGATCAAATACGCTGAACAATTTTATAAGCGCTCGGTTAGAAAGTCAGGCTGTGCCAGCAGGTGCTCAAAGCAGTGCATTAACTAAGCAAACTGGTGAGTTGGTTCAAACGTTTACGGAAAACAATTCGAATGACTAAAATCGTCGATTTACCTTTGCGCGGTTATCGCTTCAATTAAACTTCTCGCTGATTTCTTATATGCTAATCTGTAAATCTACTCCAAACGCTACCTCTAGCATAAGATTAGGTTATCGGCTAGTCTTTCTGCAACCATCAGCCATGCTATCTGCTCTACAGCGTGCAAAGGGATCAAATGAGTCGCGTGTGTACACACGAGATAAGTTATTTAATTTGTACACACCAAAAATAATCACCAAATTATATATTGGTTGAAAAATTGTTATTTCGTTTTGTGCACTTGTTAATGAGCAGAAGTGTTTTGGAAATTTAATGTGTATTTCTTTTAAATTAATCATTACACTTTCTACGGCAAAGTCCAAAATAATGTGCAACTTTTAATAAAAATCTGTTAACGAGTATTGTTAAAAATCAATCGATAATTATACAATCGTGGAATCTATGATGGTCCTATGATATTAGGACTGCCGTGTTATATTCTTTTCGTAGACTATGTAATCAACTCGTATTTTAATTTCTTTCGTTATTATTGTCTTTGGTTACCGTGTCTTGAATTACTCTTTTATTTGTTGTTGATTGGAAAAATCACACGTCAAATGTACCCAAAGGGTTAAGATTCTTTCATATTGAACTTCATTTGATTTAGTTAAACAATATACTAAAATTTACTCGTATGACTATTTAAACCCTCGGATTTGAACACTTGCGAAATTATCATTTGGTGACTGAGAGTCACCTTTCGAGTGCAAAGGGTTAATATCTCTTTACAGGATACATACGATATTGCTCGAAACAGTCACCTTCGTGTAAGGAAACATTACAAAATTTACAGACTAATTGTAAGCATGTAAAAGCCGGTTAATAGGCTTCAGGTTGGTAAAGTGTTAAGGTATTTTATGTTGTTCAAAGCAAGAAAGCTTTCTTTAACACTTCCAGTCGTACAACCAACAAACAGTTTAGAAATTATTGCAGGTGTACAAATTAAATGACGACTTAATGGGTCGCGCAAATATTCGTATCCTCTTAATTAAAACTGTACACAATTAACACTCTATTAAAGCAAACAATAACATTACCAATTTTATTAACACTTGGTCAGTTATCGAATGGGGAGATCTCCTATTTTTTCCTCAACAAAACGGTGCCATTGATTCTATTTACTTTTGTTATTTAGTTGGCCCTGAGCTAGTGTTGAATTGATTAAAAATTGTACTTTGGAAAATTTATGAATAGTAGTAGTTCAAAACTAACTAATAACAAAAGCAAATAGAATCAACAAAGCTGGGCTTTGTTGAGGAAAAAATAGGAGATCTCCCCATTCGGTTGGCTAAGTATTAAGAATTAATTAATTATTTCTTGTATCAATCAAAATTTCAAACGAATAATTATTCAGCAAAAACAACATTTTAAGAGCATACGAACATCATCTCAAATTGTGCAAACATTCTAGAGAAATGCATAAAACTTCAACGATTTGGGGATGGTAAGCAATAAAGTACGATGCTTAACCCTTTCGCTTCGAGCGCCGGATATATCCGGCATCTTGTGAATATATATATAAAATATATATATATATAAAATACGTAAACTGTAATTGATCTAATGTTATTAGAATAACTAATATAATTTCGTATAAATTTTTTCATATTAAAAATGTGAACTATACTTGTTACATTAGAGTAACGATCGTTTTATTAAAACTAGATTTACGGACATTTCTTGTATATCTATTCCTAATATTCAAATATTAAGGAATAGATATACATAAAAAAGAATTTGAAATTGCAGAACTGAGAGGGAAATAGATTTTGGTATATTTGCATCAATCCATCAATAAAACTGAGCAAAAATTGCTAGGAATAATAGTAATTATTTTTGCAAATTTGACTCATGAAGTCCGAAACCCGTCAAATTGACGGGTCCCGTACATCTAGTGTTAAACGTCATTTACGTTAATTAGGTGTTATACCAAAATTTACATATATAACTATTTAACCCCTGGGACTGACTAATAAACAAACTAACTAAAATCTGAAAATTTGTGAAATTATTATTTGACGACTAACAGTCACCCCTCGAGTAGTAAAGGGTTAATATACTTATTTTTATCGTCATTATGGTAAAATATTATTTATTTATTAGCGTAGAATACGAATTTTATTTATTCTACTATTTCTTATTAATTATATTAATTCGTGTTCTAATTTGTTTTCTCGGTCTACATTTCAGAAGTGTAGTTTCGTTCAGTGCCGGTACTTCGGCGGATTGCACTGTCGAAGCGAAAGGGTTAAACCATCGCACCGTCTCGATTCGATAGATTCTCTCGACCATTCAAAAGTGGAACGCAAACAAAACAAAACAAAAAAAAAGAAGGAAAAAAGAAGGAAGAAATACAGTCTACAGTTTCATCTACAGCTGAAGCCTCACCGTGGAAAACTTGACGGTTAGGAAGTCGTAGTATTTCACCAGAAACTTCATTATGCGTCCGGTTGCGGATTGGCTTCGTAACGTACAGCGTGCGTTTCCTACTTGTTTGTCGTGCTGAGGGGGTGGTTTTCGTGGTAAACAACTAATTAAACGCGATCCCTTGCTGACCTTCTCCGATTGATTCGTCGAAGAGGCGAACGAGAGACAGACGGAGAGAGATGGAGACGGTAAACCAAGTGAAACGAGTCCGATAAACGAGTTTATCGTGCGTCCGTTCAACGCGTTCGATCGTAGGTGCACATCGCGCGTTTCGTCGAATTATCGATAATCGTTCGACGAACGGGACACCGTGTGTGGCCGAGACGCGTTCATCATCGTTGATTCTGTTTACCAAGCCGCCGTTGGTCACCCCGGTTACGAATCGTCATTAACACTTTAATGGCCGCTCATATAACATGTGTGCGACGCTACAGCCGAGGGTTATTAACACTAGAACTACCACAGCAGTCAAAATGACTGGTTGATGATTACTTATAGCAACCTTATAAATTCACTGTGGTCAAGCTTCCAAAATTTCCTATGATTTTCCGTAGAAGGTATAAATAAAGATTTATTTCTTATGTATTCCGTATTTTTTCATGTAATTTCTAATGTGATCTCTTCCGTGCAAATAAGTACGCTTTGATTGTCGGTAGTTCTAGTGTTAACACGTTGAATGCCAGTTTTACAGGGTTCGCCCGTGGCGCCACGATGAATTTTCTATTATACGGACGAAATTCCGTTCTCTCGGACTCGGATGAATTGTCCAAGATGAACTCTACTCTACCAACATACACGAGCTACGGTTTCCGTTCTACGATTTAACACTATTCCTACCGACACTTCACGTATACCTATTCCTACCGCAACATTCCCACGTAAGACAGACTACAAATTTTATTCAGAAAATAAACAATGAAAAAAAGAAGTGAATATTGAAAAATGTATTACTTGTGTAGGAATGCGATCGAGAGGATGCGAGTTTGGAAAAGTCTGAAGATTAAGCATTAAGGCATTTATGCGAGGATTAAGTATGTATAAACGTTTTCTGAAACTCGATAAAATTTTTTCTGGGTTACGTCAAAAGTTAGAGACTGGAATTAAAGGTTAAAATGCTATTTTATATTTCAAGTTAACAATAATATAGGAATATATAAAATAAAATAGATTAGAAATCTTTCGATAGAACTGTGTTCTGTTTCTCATTACTGTGATTAATGCGAGAAATTTGGATAAGTCAACAAATTTAAAGCGTATTATAAAGTCTATTTGCTAATAATCTTGAGAATGAGTAGTAAAATGGTACCGAGATTCGCGAATCCTTGAATTTTCAGACAAATAAATAAATAAAACAGATGTAACGTATCTTCTGTATTTTATCTACATATGGATGTTAGAACAAATAAAAGTTAGAAACCTTCCTGTTAAATTTTCTACAGAAATAATGGCGACTGATGTTAAGTGCAGTGAAAAAAACGATTATACCATTATTTATGTAGGAATGCGATCGAGTGGATGCGAGGCTGGAAAAGTCTGAAGAGTACTTGAGTTGGGCGATTGTCGTGCGAACGCAGAATGTTTGGGCTCGAATGTTTCTAAGGCGTGAAAGATGAGAACTTGAGAAAACAGTGCGACTGAGAAATTCTGGGTGATCGTGACCGAATGCGTAGAGTGAGAAAGGTTGACAATTAGAATGAAAGGAAACAAGTGTTTGGAAGAATATATGACGGGGAAAATGCGAGCGCGAGTCAGAAAGTATTGGACGGTGAAGGCAGAAAGTATTGAACGTAGAAAGAGCGTTAAAGTTGCTAAGTTGTAAAGTCGTTTAAGTTGTTTTTGTTCAATTGTTTTAAATATATTGTTATTAAGTTTTAATCGCATCACACCAAGCTTCCAAAATTTACTATGATTTTCTGCAGAAGGTATAAATAAAGATTTGTTTTCTGTGTATTCGATATTTTTTCATGTAATTTTCAATTTGATCTGTTCCATGCAAATAAGTGCACTGTTATCTTCGGTAGTTCTAGTGTTAAAGGTGTTGTAGGAATATATAGGGTCGTCATTATATATATATATACTTCTACCCTAATTTAGAACGCAACACTTTTGTTACTTCAAAATTCGCTTTTAGTGTCTTCAAAAATATTGAAACAACGGTTTGTGCTAAAGCAAAAATTCGTTATGCTTTGAAGTTTATATACAGTATATTAATATATGGCGAAACATATTTCTATATGATCTGTGTTTATTCCGAGTATAGAACACAGAAGTCAAAATTATACTTTCGTTCGAAGAATTACATCTTTGATTGTTGATATTTGCTATGCAAATAAAATTAGAAAACCTACATATTTTATGTGCAACACTTGCCAAGTACCAAGTTTACATCTAGCTGATTGTTTCAACAATTATCTCACAAAGAAAAAGTATGAAATTTGGAAATATTTTTAACATTTTACATTTCTCTTAATTCCACAAAAATATTAACCGTCCCTGGCAAAGTTTAACTGCTTAGACATGCGGCCATTAAAGTGTTAAGAGCAAACATGTCGCACCACCGACGAAACACTTTCTCTGTTCAGTTCTGCACTCACGTGTGTTCTCACGGTTTGTCAGTAATTCGGGGGATCAGCGTTTGATCGCGATCGGAAGCGTCTCCTGAAGATCTGAGGTTTTACCTGTTGGAGTAGGAGATTACAGTGCAATGAGATTCAATTGCGAGGATGAGGATGAAGAATTGAAGTGATTTATGGTGATATGCAGTTACTTTGGTGGGACTTTACTCTGTTGAACTTTGAATGGAGGTGGTCCTTGGTAACGATTGGGCGCACATTTCAGAATTTTACTTATTGTTGGTTCCGTATAAGTAGGATTCTTCGATTACGAAGAGAGAAGCGCAGTATTATATTGATGTAAAAATGGTACACGTCAAGATTGTAATGAAAAATTAGGGAAGGTTTTCAGATATTTTCCTTTTCATAATTTTTTTTACTAATGATTTTACTTAACCCTAGATAACTAAATTTAAATTAGTGTTACTCTGTAACTAATCAGTTGACTCATAGGCTACAAATTAAAAACATGTATATTTTTATATTTCCCTTATTTGTTTCAAACAGATTAGCGTAACTTAAGAGAAGTATTATAATATTTTAATTAGAAGACAGGAAAGTGGTAAAAAATTAGCGTCTGCAATCTTGGCAGATCTCGAATTTGTAAAACTTGCAGAGGTTGGTAGTCTATTAGGCGAATGTTTAGTTATCTAGGGTTGCAGATACACAAAACATTATATTGCAATAAAACGTTGAAACAGGGATTAGAAGAATATCGATATAAAACGTGGACACTTTTCTTTCACCATAATAATCACTATTAACACCATACTCCTTTTAAAGTGAATTACATAAAGACCAATCTCTCCTATTCCGCAAATCACCGAGAATAATAGATTCTAACGACGCTTCCGTGAAATCCAGAGATCATTTAAATACGTATTACATCGATTATAAGACGCAACCTAAATATTTCAAGCTAGAAATAAAAAGATACCCGAATTAAGTATTTTTATTATAAAGTGTAGAATAAACAAAAATATGTATATATTTAAAGAACTAAAAAATATATTTTACATATTTTTAGATGTAAAAATGTGTGTCTTATATTCGATGTAATACGGTATTGGGGAGGAAGACCAAGTTTGACCCCGTGTGTGTCTGTTGTAAGGAGTCTTTTTCTTTGATCTACGAAGTTGAAGTGTGCCATTGGAGAGACCCAACGGAAAAGACCCAGAATCGCTATTAACACCGTACCCTTTTTAAAGAAAATTCCATAAAGACCAATCTCTCCTATTCCTCAAATCAGCGAGAACAATGGATTCTAACGACGCTTCCGCGAAATCCAGAGATCATTTAAATACGTATTACATCGATCATAAGACGCACCCTAAATATTTCAAGCTAGAAATAAAAAAATACCGGAATTAAGTATTTTTATTATAAAGTGTAGAATAAACAAAAATATGTTGATCTACGAAGTTGAAGTGTGCCATTGGAGAGATCCAACGGGAGAGACCCAGAATCGCTATTAACACCATACTCCTTTTAAAGTGAACTGCATGAAGACCAATCTCTCCTATTCCTCAAATCAGCGAGAACAATGGATTCTAACGACGCTTCCGTGAAATCCAGAGATCATTTAAATACGTATTACATCGATCATAAGACGCACCCAAAATATTTCAAGCTAGAAATAAAAAAATACCGGAATTAAGTATTTTCATTATAAAGTGTAGAATAAACAAAAATATGTTGATCTACGAAGTTGAAGTGTGCCATTGGAGAGACCCAACGGAAAAGACCCAGAATCGCTATTAACACCGTACCCTTTTTAAAGAAAATTCCATAAAGACCAATCTCTCCTATTCCTCAAATCAGCGAGAACAATGGATTCTAACGACGCTTCCGCGAAATCCAGAGATCATTTAAATACGTATTACATCGATCATAAGACGCACCCTAAATATTTCAAGCTAGAAATAAAAAAATACCGGAATTAAGTATTTTTATTATAAAGTGTAGAATAAACAAAAATATGTTGATCTACGAAGTTGAAGTGTGCCATTGGAGAGATCCAACGGGAGAGACCCAGAATCGCTATTAACACCATACTCCTTTTAAAGTGAACTGCATGAAGACCAATCTCTCCTATTCCTCAAATCAGCGAGAACAATGGATTCTAACGACGCTTCCGCGAAATCCAGAGATCGGGCGACGTGAAATTGTAAAATAAATTCGCAAAGTTATTCACTGAAAAAAAGGGCAACCCAACGAGTATTCCCCGTCCACGGGGCGCGTAAACGTTGATTTACGAGTGGAAAACATACGGCTCGGGCCGCGCCAAATCGCGCATTAATCTGAACGGCGAATAATTAAAACGAACAGCCGATTAATCATCCACGGCCCCGGGATGCAGAAGGCCGCGATTACTAGCCGGGCTCGCGGCCGCAGCTCGTTCACGCTTGTAAAACCAACGCGAGCTGTAATTTACATTCATTGAATCAGAGATAATCGTTTCTCCCGTTTCCCGGGCGTCGCACGTGCAGATACAAAGATCACTGCCCGGCTTTCCTCGGTCGACCGCGCCGTCCGCCATTTTATCGTGACGTAGCCGCCATTAATCGTTTGAGTGCTGAAGAATTTTCTTGTATATGTCGCAGGGAGCTGATAAAAATAGGAATTCGATGAGATCCCTAATTAAGAAATGATCAATTCACGGAAGATGTTAAAATAATAACTCTGTGGGCTGATTCCCCTGAAGAAAGTAACTGATTTGATCAAATCCCTTAACTGTTTTAGTGAAAAGATAAAATAATATTGTTTACATATTTATATAGTAAACTATGCATTATTAAATGTAGAATAGTTAATACAACAACAATGGTCATTGAAATACAAATTATTTATTTAAGACTAATTAATACAAGAGATAGGTTCGGATCATTATTCCGCTAAAAACAGTTAAGGGATTAGATCAAATTCCTATTTTCATCATTTCCCTGCGACATATATATGCTAAAAGTGCTTTCTGAAATGCGTAGTTATTTTTTGTTTGGAAATTAATAAAAGCGGCAATAATTAACAAAGTAATTTTTAGCAAAAAAAAAAACATTTTTATATTTATCTTTTCGTATCGCAGTCATTTTCAGGGATGAAAATAACTTTTCATTTTTATATTATCAAAAACCACAATTGATTGATATTAATAAAAACCGAAATTAACATTAAGCCAACCGAATGGAGAAATCTCCATTCTACTTATTTTTGTGATTAGTTAGTCTTGAACTAGTGTTGCTCACAGTTCATCAAATGCATTTTCTGCTCTTCCAAAGTACCATTTTTAATCAATTCAACTCCAGTTCAAGACTAACTAATAACAAAAGTAAATAGAATAAATGGTAGAGAAAAGAATGGGAGATCTGCCATTTTTTACTTAACAAAGCAATACCATTGATTCTATTTACTTTTGTTATTAGTTAGTCTTGAACCACTATTGTTCACAGTACAACAAATGCATTTTCTGCTCTTCCAAAGTACCATTTTTAATAAATTCAATTCCAGTTTAAGACTAATTAATAACAAAAGTAAATAGAATCAATGGCAGAGGAAAGAATGGGAGATTTTCCCATTCGGTTGGTAAAATGTTAATATAAACACAACCGCTCTTAATTAATGCGAAAATTATAGTAACGAACAGCGACGCAATCGTGCTTCTCTTCATTTTTGGTAAAACGTAAGAGAAGCGTGATAGTGTTTCGCTACATTCAAACGGTTAAAATGGTTAACTCTGCCCCAGCACTCAATGCCCATTTTTATTATCGTTCACGACGCCCTCTTCGTTGAATTACGAAACGGCCCGTTTATCGCGGCAGTTGCACGGTTTTGCTTGCGATTAAATTGAATCGACGTCGTAACACTGTGTGTCGTTAGGCTGTTCTAAGTGCGAAGATTGTTCTAAATTATGGCGACGTTTAAAGCGATCGTTTTCTCAGCCGAGATCTGTTTGTAATAGGTAAATAATTGGGGCCATTTGTCATGTTTCTGCGAAAAAGTATTTCTTAATGGGGGGGTTAATGTTTCGTGGTACATTTAGGTGTTATCTGTGGCATTTATGCGAGGATTAAGTATGTATTAACGTTTTCTGAAACTCGATAAAATTTTTCTGGGTTACGTCAAAAGTTAGAGACTGGAATTAAAGGTTAAGATGCTATTTTGTATTTCAAATTAACAACAACATAGGAATATATAAAATAAAATAGATTAGAAATCTTTCGATAGAACTGTGTTCTGTTTCTCATTACTGTGATTAATGCGAGAAATTTGGATAAGTCAACAAAATTTAAAACGTATCATAAAGTCTATTTGCTAATAATCTTGAGAATGAGTAGTAAAATGGTACCGAGATTCGCGAATCCTTAAATTTTCAGACAAATAAATAAATAAGACAGATGTAACGTATCTTCTGTATTTTATCTACATATGGATGTTACAACAAATAAAAGTTAGAAACCTTCCTGTTAAAATTTTCTACAGAAATAATGGCGACTGATGTTAAGTGCAGTGAAAAAACGATTATACCATTATTTATGTAGGAATGCGATCGAGTGGATGCGAGGCTGGAAAAGTCGGAAGAGTACTTGAGTTGGGCGATTGTCGTGCGAACGCAGAATGTTTGGGCTCGAATGTTTCTAGACAACTCGGTCGGTAACGTCGCTGAGTCCACAGTGATGCTCCGCCTCGGTTACCCGCTCTCAAGCGTCGAATGGTCCGGATTAAACGATATCTTTAACTAGTTATATCTCGTAACCAAAGTCTCAAACGCAAAATCGTTACTCTTGATTTTCGTCTTAGAATGTCTCAGGGAGTTACTCATTCAATGTAAGCCCAGGGCTGTCCGAACACCCTGTATAAACAGCCCCTTCTCCATCGAACCAAATCACTGCTCTCAGCCGATAAAGTCACAGGTGGGCCACAAAACTAGGGGCGAACAAACTAGGGGAACAGCTGATCGACTGCAGGTCGTTGGGCGGTTACGCAAGCGATGTTTCGCGCCGGATGACTCGGTTTCATCGACGAGGGAACCGCGCGAATAATGTGCACGCATTCTCGTGCGTGCCGTTTTACGGCGCACGCTTACGTAATCGTCTCTTCTGGGGGCCGCGTGTTTATTTGCAGCTCGTCGACCTGTTCACCGTTTCCTTACATTCCCCGGAGGCAACCAAACATTCTAACTACGAAACGTTCGTTTCGACGAGCTTACTGGGAAACATTGTTCGACTAATAACATTGGATCAGGTTGAAGAAGAATTATGCCAAATTCGAACATATCGAAATGTTTCGAAAGACTTCCTGAAATTAGGAGAATTATCATAAGACATCCACTAGATTATAGATGTTGCGTTCTAAATTAGGGTAGAAGTATATATAGAACGATGATCCTATATCTGCCCAAGCACCCTTTGTACTCGAAAGGCAACCATCGTTTCGCAAATTGACAGACACAAAGGTTTGAATAGTTGTACACCTTAATGTTAATACTTAATACTTAACCCTTTGCACTCGTATGTCTCAGCGTATGCGACATCGCAAGTTTTACCGTGGAATCTTCATTTGTTTTAATTATACTCATGAAATGTTACAGCTAAGTATGCTAATAACGCATTGGAAAAGTTTTGTTTTGATTGAATAAAAAAATTAGTTCCGAGTTGGCGGTAATTCATGGTCATATTAAATTCGAGAGCAAAGGGTTAATACTTGATGTTAATTACTTAACGTTAATTACTTAGTCGAAATAAATGAAATTAATATGAGCGAATCTTGGTAAATATTTTGCACTTGAAAGTCTTTGATGTTAATATTATTGAACAACTGAGAGTTACCTCACGAGTGCAAAGTAACGAAGTATGATCTGTGTGATTTGTATATGCATGATATTGATAGAGTGAACGGGATAAAAGAAAAGATGGTCTGTGTGTGGTGATAACAGCAATCCTGATAACGTGTAATTTATAATATATATATATAGAGAGAGAGAACGAGAGAGAGAGTGCGTCCTAAAGCGTATTTCATCGTATTTAATTTTTTGTTGTATTTCATTGTGTTCTTTATTGTTAACCCTTTGCACTCGTATGTCTCAGCGTATGCGACATCACAAGTTTTACCGTGGAATTTTCATTTTTTTTAATTATACTCATGAAATGTTACAGCTAAGTATGTTAATAACGTATTGGAAAAGTTTTGTTTTGATTGAATAAAAAAATAAATTCCGAGTTGGCGGTAATTCATGGTCATATTAAATTCGAGTGTAAAGGGTTAATAATTACATAAATAAATTGTTCCAACAAGAAATTTACCATTAAATTCCCTTCAACCCCAACGTTAACGACGCAACCTTGCCGGGCGATTGCAATTAACCCAGTGATTATTTCGAACAATGCTCGCCCGCAGAACTCGGGATTAATCCCCGAAGAAAGTTCTCGCCGCGGCAAGATTGTGCCGTTAAAAGCGGAATCGAGGAAATCTGATGAGCGAGTACGATAATAGCCGCGTGTTTGCGCGATTAATTGCGAGAGAAGTGGAGTATTTGAAGAAAGCGACCAGGAGAAGAGAAATCGAGCCATTATCACGCCATGAACTTGCAACAGTCGATCGACTATTAACCCTTTGAGTACTGAATTATTTGAAGATATGTATGTCCATGGAACGGATTTAATTTGTCGCTATATGGATTAATATGTAAAAGTAATACATTTTATTTGGAATATTCTTGTATTGATGATATAAATATATTTTTGAAACAGTATTTTAATTACAAAATATACATAAATATGTAGGAATGTGATCGAATGGATGCGAGTTTAGGAAAATATGAAAAATGCTTGAGTTGAGCGATGGTGAACGTAGTGAACGTAGAATGTTTGGACTCGAATGATTTCTAAGGCGCGAAAGATGAGCACTTGAGAAAACTGAGCGACTGAGGAACTTTGGGTGAATGTGGTCGAATGCATCAAATGAGAAAGGTTGACAATTAGAAAGAAAGGAAACGAGTGTTTGGAAGAATATATGCCGAGGAAAATACGAGAAAGAAGGCAGAAAACGTATGATTGTAAAAGAAGTAGGAATGTCATAGTTGTTAAGTTAAATAGTGGTTTAAGTTGTTATCATTAAACTGTTTTAAATACATACATTAATATTCTAAACGCTTCACTTTATTTTATTCACACCTGAGCCCTATCATCTCACTCTACTAAAATGAATAATAAATAAAAGTAGAACTTTCCTATAATTATTGCCAAACTACTATATATTAATTTATTCGTTAAAGCCCACAGAATTCATTGAATACAACAGGAATCGTCTAGCTACTAAATAAATAAAAGTAGAATTCCCTATACAGCATTATTCGTTCTAAGCACACTGCAACAATTAAAACCACCAGAATATTTAGAATGTTGAATTTCAAACTTTGCCGGTAACATATATGTAGGAATGCGATCGAATGGATGCGAGTTTAGGAAAATATGAAAATGCTTGAGTGAACGATGGTGAACGTAGTGAACGTAGAATGTTTGGACTCAAGTGTTTCTAAGGCGCGAAAGATGAGTATTTGAAAAAATTGAGAGACTGAGGAATTTTGAGTCAACGTGATCGAATGCATCAAATGAGAAAGGTTGACAATTAGAAAGAAAGGAAACGAGTGTTTGGAAGAATATATGACGGAGAAAGAGTGTGATTGTGAAGGAAGTACAAACGTCATAATGGCTAAGTTGTAAAGTCGTTTAAGTTGTTTTTGTTAAATTGTTTTAAATATACTTTTATTAATATTTTTAATCGCTTCACTTTTATTTTTCACACCTGAATTCACACCACAATTCATTGAAAATAGAAATTAAATATAAAAGCATGCTCGTTAATTCCTTTTTCTATTCAGGGTTAAAATAATCAATATTAAATATGGTTCAGAAGCAATTCGTTCCTGCTACAAATAAATAAACGAGGGTAGGGTTAATAGGTGATTATTATGGTGAACGAGGAAGGCGGATGTTTGAGAAGGCTGGATTTTCAGGTTGCATAATCCGGTCATTAAACGTATTTTGATGTAGGCCTCAGCGACGTGCCAGAAACTAAAATACCTCGAAGAACGGACGACCGAAAATCACGAGAGATCTGCTCTACGGATCAAACTCAGGGCTGTTTCAATGTTGTTACTATATTTTGTAAATTAACACGTTCAACCCGGCGCATGTTTTCGAAGTCCGTATGGTCAGCAGGCTCGAGATTATCAGATGCTTATTCGTCTGGCGGCGCTTGCTTCTTTCATTACTTTCCTATACAGGGTGTTCGGACAGCCCTGGGCTTAAATTGAAAGAGTAACTCCCTGAGACATTCTAAGACGAAAATCAAGAGTAACGATTTTGCGTTTGAGGCTTTGTTTACGAGTTATAACTAGTTAAAGATATCGTTTAATCCGGACCGTTCGACGCTTGAGAGCGGGTAACCGAGGCAACTCGGTTGGTAACGTCGCTGAGTCCACAGTGATGCTCAAGCGTCGAACGGTCCGGATTAAACGATATCTTTAACTAGTTATAACTCGTAAACAAAGCCTCAAACGCAAAATCGTTACTCTTGATTTCCGTCTTAGAATGTCTCAGGGAGTTACTCTTTCAATTTAAGCCCAGGGCTGTCCGAACACCCTGTATAATTATTGTTCATTTTGACTCTTTTGTTTGACGAATTGTTTTTTTTTTATATTGAAAATAACTATGAAAAATAAATTATTCTCATACAATATTCAATATATTCTTTTATTTTTATATATTTAAAAAATATTATTTCTTACCCCCAATAAATGCCTAAAAATAATAAACACTCTTTCGACCAAAAAAGTCTTGCCGGCGGACAGAAAGTGTCCGCCAACAAACATAATTTTTCTTTTCCATTGTATATTATCATCTAGCCTCTTCCCAGTTGTTCAATTTAAAGTATGCTTTTTCAAATAAAATTAGAAATATTTGGAAACTACCGATGGTCCACGCCGTCAGACAGAGCAAACTAGGTGTGGTTCACCGGTGGTTCACGCCACTAGATGAAAGCAATGCCTGCGAACCACCGGTGGTTCGTGCCAGGTTGAACGTGTTAAGATTATTGTTAATTTAAAAAACATTATTATTTCAAATTTTTTAAACACCGATTTTTAGTTGAATGGAATTCATTATATTCTGATTAAAAAATTGATTTTATATGCAAACATACAAGATGAGTCTCGACACTTAATTATCTTAAACAACTTGCGAATTATTTTTTATAGAAAATAATGTTACCAATAAACATTGCATGGTATTAAGAGGGATATATAAGTATTGGGTTGTTCGGAAAGTAATTTCGTTTTTTCCTAACACAGGGCTTAATTGTATTTTTTCATTGTCAACTTCACACTTAAGCCGCATGGTCATTATATATATTTATCAGCATATATAGCTAGGCTTGCTTGTGAAAAATATCGATTGATTCTACCCAGTAGTTTTTGATTGGTGCCCTATCAAATATGGAAAGTAAAAAGCAACATTTCCGGTATTTTTCACTTTTCTACTATAGAAAAGGTAAAAATGCTGTTCAAGCAAGGAAAAAATTATCCGTTGTGTATGGAGAAGATGTATTGACAGAACCCTAGTGTCAAAACTGGTTTACAAAATTTCGATCCGGCAATTTTGATGTTGAAGGTGCACCACGTTCTGGAAGGCCAGTTGAGGCTCATGAAGACACAATGAAGGCATTAATTAATGCAAATCGGCGAATAACAGTTCGTAAGATCGCTAAGAGATTAAATTTATCGAATTCGACCGTTCATGATCATTTGAAACGGCTAGGTTTAACCTCAAAGCTCGACATATCATAAAAAAAAAACGAAATTACTTTCCGAATAACCTAATATTTTAATATTTTAATTTGGGAATTGCTTTTTATCGAAAAAAAATATTACAAATAAACATTGAACGATGTTAAGGACATATAAGTATTTTAATATATTAATTTGGGAATTATTTTTTATAGAAAAAGATATTACAAATAAACATTACACGATATTAAAAGGGTATTTTAATATTTTAACATTTCGTGCAATGTTTATTTGAAACATGTTTTTTTTATAACAAGGAATTCGCAAGTTATTTGAGCTGATCAAGTTGTGAAATATATCCTGCATATTTTTTTAATGAAACCTATATAAAAATTTATTTGTTCATACACACATAGAATTTTTTAAGTGACTTGCACTATACTTTGATTACATTTTCAACGTTTGAGATAACATATTGATTTTTCCGCAAAATATACGGTTCAGTGATAAATAGAGAGCGAAGGGTGACGCTCATTAGTGTTTCTCGAGAACTCACTAACGATTTGAAAATAATTGGACGCAAAATATTGAATGTTCACGTTAAAACACGCGAGTATTGTCAAAATATTTGTACTTGAGTATGAATATTTAGTATTCCTGGCGAACGACGGACATCATTTTTCACTGGAACTGGTAATTTTACAATTCCACTGTTTGAAGCGAAGATACATCAAGTTTTTACCTGTTCGTTCTAAGAACCAATAAATTTTCTGTTTTTTCTACACCTTGTTAAATTCATTAAAAGATTCGACGAAGCGAATTGTGTACCTACGTTTATTTGCTATTGATACCTCGAATTTAATTAACATTTCTAATTCAACTTCGATTTTAATTATAATTTAATTATTCAATTACCAATTGAATTCCAACTTTTTTCGTTTTAATCCAACCTAATTTCACATATTCATAACGTTATGAATCGGTAAAGATTCTATGAAATGTATAAATTTCATGAAATTTCAGCTGCGAAACAACTTAAAAAGTGATCAAACATATATAATGGACACAGAAACTCAAATATTGACTGGAAATTAAAAAAGGTTGACTAGTAGATTGAATGAATCAACAATTGTGTACAAGTGTTGTCAAACATTTCATAAAAATTAGCGAATATTTGTTTCAATGTATACCTATAATTTGCATTATGCTCGTAAGTAATCAAACACATATAAAGTATACAGAAATTAAAGTATTGATTAGAAATCAAAAAAGCTCGATTATTATATTGAATGAATTGTGTAAAAAAAGGCAAATATAAAAATTAGCGAATATTCGTTTCAATGTATACCTAAAATTTACATTATGCTCGTAAGTAATCAAACACATATAAAGTATACAGAAATTAAAGTATTGATTAGAAATCAAAAAAGCTCGATTATTATATTGAATGAATTGTGTAAAAAAAGGCAAATATAAAAATTAGCGAATATTCGTTTCAATGTATACCTAAAACTAGTGTTATTGTCATAACTAAACATGGAATGGTCTTCGCTTAAATATACAGTGGCTCCAAAAAGTATTCGTACACTATGTCACAAATAAATTCGTTTAACCTGAAATTCTGAGTCTGATAGAAGTATTTGATAAAACTTTGTGGGTATGTAGATCGTAATAGTATACGTATGAATTAATCTCTTCTTTTCATCTAAATGCCATTTTAAAGAGGTGAAACCAGCATTGAAGTTTCTGAGTTTTCTCTCATTTTTTAAAGACAGCTTTGTAATGGTACTTGTTGAAGCAAAACCTTTCAAATAGAAAATGTTTAATTTTTAATACTCTATCGCCCTGTCATAAAAAAAGAACACAGAAAAGCTTGTATTCAAAGCGTGAAAAATTGCTGAAACTTTGAGATTCGTTATCAGCCCCCTTAAAAGATATTTTGCCGCCAAAAAAATTGCTCCACGCAGGACACACCATGCTCTGTACACACATAAAGTTTCATTGAAATCAGAATTTCAGAAGTAGATGAATTTCCTTATACTACAGTGTACGAATACTTTTTGGAGCCACTGTAGATTGGCGTGTTGTTAGCGTTACGTGGAATTCTAACACGCAACACTAGGTTCTTCCTCGTTACGGTGACAACCAGAAGAGAATGTTTCAAAGAAAGGGAAAGTTCGAGGGGTTGGCTGACTCGAAGAAAATGGAACGAGCAAGGCTTAACGGCTTTCACCGGTTTCTGGAAATATTCCTTTTTTTTCTCATATTTTTCTTTTCCCGCTTTCAACCAGGGTAAATTAAATTTCGCGGCATTATCTCTAACCTCATCTAGGAAGAAATGGTTGTCCGATGGGTGAAATCTACTAATTACATAAAAATGTTTGTTACTGCGAAGTAATTCGGTTAAATTAATTTAGATCTTATCTTTCGAGAATTATGCGTTAAGAGTTTCGCATGGTGAATGATGAAGAGAAAGGAGGACATCAAGGATCAGTTTAACCCTTTACTTTTAAGTTGGTACGAAACAGGACAGGGTAAATAAATTAAGTAAAATGCTATAAAAATAACTATTTAAATAATATATCACTGAATCGATTGAATGTTATATTAAAATAGAAAACTGACTTATTCCAAATTATTTTAATATTCATTTATTATATGAAACAATTTTCTACTTTATTTTATATTTAGTTCAACGTGTTTTTTTTTTTTTAAATCACTTTTCAAATTATTAATAGATCTGTAAACTTTCTGATTTATGCGACCACAACTGTGTGATAAATATTTTAATAACCAACGTATCTATACATACCTTACGAGTTTCATAAATAGCCTTTGTACACCCCATAGAAACGCCATATCCCTAGCTCCATTACCCTAACCACCTAAGCACAGCCACTCACCCTGGTTCACCCTCCTAACTCTCTCGGAACTACTTAACCTATTACCCTGTAGCGCGAACCATACATCCCCTATTTCTGTCTTCAAGGACGCAGGGGTACAATAGGTCAAAGAACCCGGAACTATATTAATCTCTTGTACTCGAAGAGTATTATTTAGCTTTGTGGGAACGTTTGGGAAAATAAATTTATTTTTGTGTGCTCCGAATAAATCACTTTATTTTCCCGATCGTTTCACTCGGACGCTTGAGCCAGGAATGTTCTGCCTAACTCCTGTTTTCCAGGCCTGACGCCTCGTTGTCTTCCAGGGTTAGGGGAAATACGAGAGGGAGGAAAAGGTTCTTCCGAGCTGCATCGGGCCTCGAACTATATCCGATTTGTTTACTACCTCCGGGGCCCGAGGGCTCGGATACAGGTTCCTTTTTCCACCACTCCGTGTTTCCCTTATGTGGTCTACGCCACAGCTTATTGAGGGTGTGGCGACACGGAAACTCTGCGGGTGTTCTAAGGGGCTGCATCAAACACTTTACAACAGGGCCTGAGCATCGGCCCGTCATTAGGCCCAAACGGCCAGCCGATCGTCATTACCACGGGTGTTTGATTGCAGCCTTATTAGAATCCGGAAAACACTCGCAGAGAGTCCCTTCCATGTCACCACATTTTCCCCTTCTCGACGTGTTCAGGGAATATAAAACACAAACTTCCCTGGGCGCGACATTCAGCTACATACAATCTTTCAGCTACATTCAATCTAACAGTTACACAAATATACATTCAATCTATCACAGTCGTACATTCGATCTATCAGTCAATCAATCACAGTGTAATTATCACATACAAGCAAATAAACATATTCTACAAGGGTATTAACCCTTTGCGGACGAGTGTCGGATATATCCGTCCAACTCTCGTGCTGCGGCTGGCGTTTGTCTGTCGTAAACGACACGTATAAGATACGCATGGGTATACTAGCCTAAGAAGTCAAGTTGGCCTAAATTTGTTTGTTTATGATTTTGTCAGATTTTATGAAAAACTTATTTAAATACAGCTTAGTTTTTATAACACAAATGCGCGACGTAACTATTTTCTTTACTGCTCCGTCCACAAAGGGTTAAATTTGATTAACTTCGCCATACAAAACTCTTCTCTTAAAAATCCCTTACGCGTTGCACTCATTCCTCCACCGGAAACACAACAAAGTGCCATTTCTTTCTCTAACTGATTCTTCTTCGATCTTTGTTCCCTTCGAACTGTTCATAACAATTCGATCATCCGTTGCAGAGGGTAGGATACGACACTGAGACCTTGACCACCGAGTTCTGCCACAGGGGTTAACACTATTCCTACCACAACCGGTCAAATGACCGTTCTTAAAATTTCGATTAAAATTTCATAGATACAACGTAATTGAATCACCTTTAAACTTTAGACTTTTTCTCAAGTATACGTATAATACATTTTTCAATATTCACTTCTGTTTTCATTGTTTACTTTTTGAGAAAAATTTGTAGTCTATCTTACGTGGGAATGTCGCGGTAGGAATAGATATACGTGAAGCGTCGGCAGGAATAGTGTTAAAGGGTATTATTGAGCTTATAGTTGCTAAATAATGCTATTAGAATTTTTTAAACCTGCTTTTTTCTTTGAATCTATGTAACTTCAAATGAATAAATGTAACATGCATTCGATAAATAAATCTTCATCTTCTTATTAATATTATAATGAATAATATTAATTTATAAAGAACCAGCAATCCGTAATTATGTTAACCCCTTGTAATCGAAGGATAACTTATGGTTGCCAAATAACGTTATTATAGTTTCTAAAACCTGCTTTTTTCTTTGGATCTATGTAACCTCAAATAAATAGATATTACACGAATTCGAATAATAAAATTGCTGTTTTTACATTTTTTTACCTCACTTTTCTATGGAATCGGATTGGGGCCCAGCGAGAAACTCAGCCGAATCACGCTGGGCGACGAACGTGTTAACGCCACGTCGGGCATCGCTATAAAACGCGCAGTCGCAACAAATCGGAAGCTTTCGTTGTCCGAGAGACTCGGTTCGTAAGCGTGTAATAGAATTAACCGCGAAACAGCCTCGGCTAGTATCTTGGAGGGTCTCCGGTTCGCATCCGGAGGCCGGTCTGACACGGATCTAATGGTTTTAACCGCGAAACCGTATGCGCCGCGGGACACGTGTTACCGGCTGGCTATGAAACAACAAACGCTCGGAGAACAGCAATCGAATCCCATTGTTACGTTCTAAGTTAGGGTTCAGATTTGTTTGTATGCCTTTGAAAACAATGTTATACATGTTGGAATATGATCGAGTGGATGCGAGTTTAGTAAAATGGAAAGAGTGCTTGAGTCGAGCGATAGCTGCGTGAACGTAGAATGTTTGGACTCGAGTGTTTCTAAGGCGCGAAAGATGAACATTTGAGAAAACTGAGCGACTGAGGAATTTTGGGTGAACGTGACCGAATGCATCGAGTGAGAAAGGTTGACAATTAGGAAGAAAGCAAACGAGTGTAAGCCTTTCGAATGCAAAGGGTTAAGGTATTATGCTTCAATTAGAGACTAAAAAGTTATTCAGTTTTTCGTATTCAAAATCACTTTCAAGCAATCATTTATATCAATCCTTCGATTCCATTTGATCGAACACCTAATTAATTTATTTCGCTACTCTTGCGTTTATAAAATGGAAGATATATGTAGGAATTGCGATTTAGTGGATACGATTCTAAAAAGTGCGAAAAGTGATTGAATTGAGTGATAGCTGCGTGAACGTAGAATGTTTGGACTCGAGTGTTTCTAAGGTGCGAAAGATGAGCACTTGAGAAAACTGGGCGACTAAGGAATTTTGGGTGAACGTGACCGAATGCATCGAGTGAGAAAGGTTGACAATTAGAAAGAAATAAAATGAATGTTTGGAAGAATATATGCCGAGGAAAATACGAAAAAGAAGGCAGAAAACGTATGATTGTAAAAGAAGTAGGAATGTCATAGTTGTTAAGTTAAATAGTGGTTTAAATTGTTATCATTAAACTGTTTTAAATACATACATTAATATTCTAACCGCTTCACTTTATTTTATTCACACCTGAGCCCTATCATCTCACTCTACTAAAATGAATAATAAATAAAAGTAGAACTTTCCTATAATTATTACCAAACTACTATATATCAATATATTCTTTAAAGCCCACAGGATTCATTGAATACAACTTTTGCGACTGTGCAAAAAATAATTATATTTCACTACAACGATTAAAATTTGTCTTCTTTCGTTTTTCTTTCTAATCCATCCAGTTTCTTGTACACAGTTTCGATATTGCCATGAAATTACGATTTCCTCTTTTACAATTTATACGCGCTTATCCCCAAAAGTATAATAAATACTGTTGAGAACAATTAATGTGAATGGTTGGTATGTATGTGGTGTATGAAAGGATGTTGGTAAGAATGAGTTTGTTCTGAATGATCGCTGTATGGTATGATCGTCAATTCGTTATTGAGAGAGAAAGAAAGTAAAGAAAGAAAAAACGAAAGTAAAATTAAAATTGCACAAAATCAAGATAAAAGACAAGAACAAAACGTTATTGTAATTATTAATTTAATCCATGTTATTATTATTATTATAGGAAATGTTCTATAAAATGTAGAACAGAAGATGGAATTCAGGTGTGAAAAATAAAAGTGAAGCGATTAAAACTTAATAACAATATATTTAAAACAATTTAACAAAACAACTTAAACGACCTTACAACTTAGCAACTTTAACACTCTTTCTACGTTCACAACCAAACCTTTCTGTCTTCACCGTCCAATACTTTCTGCCTCGCGCTCGCATTTTCCCCGTCATATATTCTTCCAAACACTCGTTTCCTTTCATTCTAATTGTCAACCTTTCTCACTCTACGCATTCGGTCACGACCACCCAAAATTTCTCAGTCACGCTGTTTTCCAAAGTTCTCATCTTTCACGCCTTAGAAACATTCGAGCCCAAACATTCTGCGTTCGCACGACAATCGCCCAACTCAAGTACTCTTCAGACTTTCCCAAACTCGCATCCACCCGATCGCATTCCTACAATATTAAATATTTAAAATCTAAAAGGCTTTCATTTCTCCATTAAAAACTAAAATTATTGTCCTCGACCACGTTAAAATCCAACAAATACAATATGTTCCGTCCTATGGAATAAATATTCATTCCTATTCTTCATTCATAATATTCATTCCTATCAATATACTAACTATAACTAATTAAAATTTGTCTTATTTCAGAACAAAATTTATTGTTTTGGACATAGTTCGTTCTTAAGATTAAACAATTTGTTTCTCAAACATCTTGTACGTGCGCATTGCGTACAATACCGCGGCGTTTTTACCACAAACATGCTACGCGAGCCGTTTCCATTATTTATTTTCCTATTTTCTGTGAATAGGTTGGAAAGTGGATCGTGTGTACCCGCGAATCGCGAACGATCGCGAATAACTCGAAGCAAAAATGAGCGATTACGTGGAGTTAGGGGAGTTTTATTAGGCTCGAGATGACACGGAGCATAATGAAGTTTCTTGCGTGGTCTGTGAGGCATTGGGATTGTGAAAAAGTGGAAAACGCGAAAGAATATACTCGCGATACAGGATTGTAAAGAAGTATCTCACGATATTACTGTTTGAAATAATTTATTCGCAGCTTCGCTTCTTTTCAAGACTAAGAATTTGAAAGCATGCGTCGTCTACAAGCTGAAGGCTGTCTTACTTTCCGTACAGATTAATTATGCAAATTGTAATTAGGGTTGACGAACTTAATTCGAGAAAATGACCTTCGTCGAGCCTTAATTGCGATTCTTAGGCTATAAATTGGACGTTGTAAATAGTGGATAACTGCGTAACATACTTTAGTAATTAAACAGAGTATTGTTATTTAAATTTCAAGACGAATGTTAATAAATAAATGAATAGATTCTCATAGAAATTAATTAATTGCCGCCTCAAATTTTCAAATATTTAAATATTCGAATTTCTGAATATTTGATAATCCAAATATCTAAATACCTAAATAATTCAATGTATAGATACTCAGATTTAAAAATTTTCAAAATTGAATTGAAAACTAACATACCAATAAATTAATCAAGAATAGCGAGGGAAGAGGTTCACGAAAATGTTTGACCCACTCTGATCTTGTTTTTACGAGTTTCAGTTATTTTTACGCGGCAGCATGTGCTCCTTTATTTACACAAAAAGCGTTGTTAGAAAATTTTAATGCACGATACTTTTATCTAAAGAACGAGCTAAAGTGATTCAGCAAGCATTATGAGAAAGTGTTCATAAATAGCCAGTAATGTATTACACGTAGACATTAAAGTAGAATGAGGTAAGTATATTTGCATAAGTAAAAAAAAAAAAATATATAACAAACGGTAACTTTATTAATTTTATATATTTGTAGCAATTACTAGAAAGGACTCAAAAAATAAATTTTTAACATTTTTAAACTTGAAGACACTATGCATTTCTCCAATCATGACTACAGGCCTATAATGCGTGAATCGAATATTATATCTGTTGAAGATCGTAGAATTATAAGTGACCAATTATTTTTATATAAAATCTTAAATGATCGTATATATTGTCCCGCTCTCCTCTCATTCATTAATTTACATACTCCATCTAGACTCGTAAGATCTTGTCTCACTTTCCATTTATGTCCATGGAACCAATAAACCGGATATGCGAATTAGCAAACAAGTACTGCTTTAAATTAGATTTCTTTAATGCTTCTTTATACTCTTTTAAAACAGCTACCCATAAATTATTCTATATATACATATATGTCGATCAAAACTGTAATAATTTCTCTTCTTGTCTACTGATTATATTTGTCACCATTGTATAAAAGCTGTATTTGTCTGTTATTATTATTCTGTTATTTTCTGTTATTATAAAATAAATAAATAAATATTTACGAATGCATACTAATATGGCGCACAACAAATTGTGTAATTATTGGCATGTTATTGTAGGAACAAAGAGAAACTGGTTGATTAAGCCGTCGAGAACCTCGATTCTTACTTCTTGAACGACCGCTCTAATTAATTAACCTATCCAGGCCATTGACGAATTTTTTCCTTCCCATGATTAATATTCGACCTGTCCGCCGCCTACAACTCGATCAGTGTGACGAGGTCGGACTGTATCGTGCGCGAGATGTGAAACTCTTAAGCTTTGAAGTTTTCTAGATTTCAAGTTTTCAAATCTTCAACTCTTCAGAATCTCAAATTCTCAAATACTGAAACCTTTAAATTGTTACATTTCCAGAACTCAAAAATTCTCAAGTCCTGAAATCTGTAAACTCTTAAACTCTTAAACCTTCAAATCTTTAATTTCTCAAAGTCTCAAATTTTCAAATTCTCAAACCCTCAAACTTTTATATTTCCAAATTCTTAAATTCTTAAACTCTTAAACCCTCAAATCTTTAATTCCTCAAAGTCTCAAATTTTCAAATTCTCAAACCCTCAAACTCTCAAACTCTTAAATTCCCAAATTCTTAAATTCTTAAACTCTTAAACCCTCAGATCTTTAATTTCTCGAAATCTCAAATTTTCAAATTCCCAAACCCTCAAACCCTCAAACTCTTAAACTCTTAAACTCTTAAACTCTTAAACCCTCAAATCTTTAATTTCTCAAAGTCTCAAATTTTCAAATTCTCAAACCCTCAAACTCTCAAACTCTTAAATTTCCAAATTCTTAAATGCTTAAGCTCTCAGAAATCTCTAGTTTTAAATTCTTTAATTTCCAGCCCTCAGATCTCCAAGATTTCAGATCTTATTTTCTTTGATCCTCTCAAAATTTTGTCCACTACCGTATGTGTATACATTCGAATACTCGATTATTCCCATAGCTCTACCGTAAATCAAAGCTACGCTAGTCATCATCGAACGAAAACTCAATCGGCGTATGACGTTAATGAGTGGCGTCAAGCATCGCTGATAATGTTAGAGCTAGCAAGGCCGCGATGTCAGGTGGTGTTAGTGGTGAAGACATTCTCCTTAAGTAAGCGCCTATTTTCATCCTACGCTAAAGGCGAGCGATCACACTCCCGACTTTTAGACGTAACGAAAGTGAAGATGATGGTTCTTCTGACGATGAAAGTGTTTGAATAATAAAATATATCTTTTAGTTCTTTAAGTATATACATATTTTTGTTTATTCCAGACTTTATAATAAAAATACTTAATCCAGGTATTTTTTTTTATTTCTAGCTTGAAATATTTAGGGTGCGTCTTATAGTTGATTTAATACGGTATATAATATTGTTTTCAAAAGAATATCATTAAATCTAAAGATCTAATTTAGAACGTAACAACGATGATTAAAAATGATTTTTGTGTTATCAACGTATTGCATGCTGAAAACGTACTTTTACGTTTTTTGCAGTCTGTCACTAAAGCGCGGGCCACGTAAAAGTACAGTGGCTCCAAAAAGTATTCGTACACTGCAGTATGAAGAAATTTATCTACTTCTGAACTTCTGATTTCAATGAAACTTCATGTATATACAGAGCATGGTGTATCCTGCATAGAGCAATTTTTTGGCGGCAAAATATCTTTTAAAGGGGCTGATAACGAATCTCAAAGTTTCAGCGATTTTTCACGCTTTGAATACAAGCTTTTCTATGTTCTTTTTTTTATGACAAGGCGATAGAGTATTAAAAATTAAACATTCTCTATTTGAAAGGTTTTACTTCAACAAGTACCATTACAAAGTTATCTGCAATAAATGAGAGAAAACTTAGAAACTTCAACGCTGGTTTCACTCCTTTAAAATGTCATTTAGATGAAAAAAAGAGATTAATCCATAAGTATACTATTACGATCTACATGCCCACAAAGTTTTATCAAATACTTCTATCAGACTCAAAATTTCAGGGTTAAACGAATTTATTTGTGACATAGTGTACGAATACTTTTTGGAGCCACTGTACGTATTTAGCACTACTCCTACCGACACTTCACGTACACCTATTCCTACCGCGACATTCCCACGTAAGACAGGTTACAAATTTTTCTCAGAAAATAAACAATGAAGAAAGGAGCGAATATTGAAAAATGTATTATACGTATATTTGAGGAAAAGTCTAAAGTTTAAAGGCGATTCAATTACATTGTATCTATGAAATTCTAATCGAAATTTTAAAAACGGTCATTTGACCGATTGTGGTAGGAATAGTCAATAGATTTGTGCTGGAGAGCGGGTATCGTATAAATACAATTTTAAAAATGTCGTTTTTCATTTTAAATATTCATAGATCAGATATTTAAGTGTAAAATAAAAAAAAAAGTAGTTTTCGATTTATTGCGATTTTACCGAATAACCAAACTCCCTCGAAATTCACGAAAAAACGCCCGTTACACGCGTAAGTCCACGATGAAACATAACTGCGTGCAATTTGTTAAAGTTATAAAATAAAGCTTAATATAAGTAAATTCTGATATCTGACTTTGTTACTTTGAGTTTGGAAATTTTTTAAGCTGTACAGTCACCTTTCGAGTATAAAGGATTAAATGTCACGATTCCACGTAGCTTAAATTTTGCTATCAGAAATACGATTTAAATTGGTTATGGATACGACTATACAAATGTATGCTTTATATACCATTTTATAAATGTACGATATCGTGTACGATTTTTATTTCAAACTTTTGGAATTAAATTATTTATCTGTTTTTTAAAATACTGGCACACAATCGATAATCGCGAAACGATCTTTTATCGTATAGAGATAAAAAGCGAAACATAGACCAATTTTTAAAGCAAAAACAATAAGAGACAGCGAACGATAAATATATCAATGAAACCGTTCAAGAAACTTTCTCGAAAAAAAAGTAGTGATTCAGTTTTTCGTAACAAAAGAGCGTAACTTATTACGAGCACTTGTCGAGGAAAATTTCAACGGAAAGCTCGTCATATTTAAGGCCAGGAAACTTTCATAAATCGTAATTCAAATTACAGGAAAGTTCCTTCCGCGAGGTACAATGAGGCAAGTGTACCGCTTCCCATATTACTGGTACACTACCGTCCAAAAGTTCGAGGCGCTACGAATTCCACGGTACTCAAGAATTTAATAAAAAAAAAATATATAATACCATAAATACCCATGGTAAGGGATACTTCTTTATGACGAAGAAATCAAACTGAAAATTATATTTAAAAAATACCTAATATGAGGGAAACTGTGAAATAGACTCGAGTAACAAAAAACGCCATCCTGTATATATACATATTAGATTTTTTGTTTCACCTTTTTTATGAATGTTTATTCTGATTGCTTTCTTGTTTTCTTGTAAAAGCGATGCAAGCAATACCGATATTATAATCTACTAGGTTCACGTAACCCGTTAATTTGACGGAACCCCTTTGTCGCAAGCAAAGATAAACTTTACACTATAAAAGTAAATTCTACGAGTAAATTTCATGAGTAAGAATTTAATTTTTCAATTTATTTATGGTTACACTTTTAACAAATATTACTAATTAAATGTTATTTTGATATTTTTGGGATATTTGTTCGGGAGCACGTAGAACCCCAACTCTGATTTTAAAAACAATTTTTAAAAACTTTCCCGGGGATATACCTAATAATTTCCCAAATTTTCACAGCGATTGGATGTATGGTTTTTGAATCTATCGAGTACAGACAGACAGACAGACACACATTCATTTATATATATATATAGATAATAATCTTTTATAATAAATAAAGCTTAAAACGACCTGTGCCCCTTATTTTTGCCCACTAGAAACAAACTGTAATGATTATAGTAAACGTGATAATAAATTTGTAAAGAAAGGCGTAGATATCATAATAAATTTACCAAGTTTCCATGAAAAATTACGAATTAGTCGTTTTGACCGATCTTGGTAGTTATAGTATTAACCCTTTGCGCTCGGCTGTCCTCTCTCATGGGACATCGTAATCCTTTGCATATGATACTTTCGCAAATTTTCAGACTTTAGTTCAAACCTGGACGTTAAACAGTCATATATGTAAATTTTAATATACGACTTAACTAAACTAAATGAAGTTTAATATACGTGATTCATAATAAATATTTCGAATTTGACAATTTTTGATAGTATATGACTTAACTAACCTAAATGAAGTTTAATATAGGCGAATCTTAATAAATATTTCGAATTTGAAAATTTTTGATAGCATACGACTTAACTAAACTACATGAAATTTAATATAGGGGAATTTTAGTAAATATTTTGCACCTAAAAATCTGTGAAGTTAATCTTGTTAGACGACTAACTGTCACCTCTCGAGTGCAAAGGGTTAATATAGGCCAATCTTAATAAATATTTCGAATTTTAAAATTTTTCATAGTATATGACTTAACTAAACTAAATGAAGTTTAATATAGGCGAATCTTAATAAATATTTCAAATTTGAAAATTTTTGATAGCATACGACTTAACTAAACTACATGAAATTTAATATAGGGGAATTTTAGTAAATATTTTGCACCTAAAAATCTGTGAAGTTAATCTTGTTAGACGACTAACTGTCACCTCTCGAGTGCAAAGGGTTAATATAGGCCAATCTTAATAAATATTTCGAATTTTAAAATTTTTCATAGTATATGACTTAACTAAACTAAATGAAGTTTAATATAGGCGAATCTTAATAAATATTTCAAATTTGAAAATTTTTGATAGCATACGACTTAACTAAACTACATGAAATTTAATATAGGGGAATTTTAGTAAATATTTTGCACCTAAAAATCTGTGAAGTTAATATTCTTAGACGACTAACTGTCACCTCTCGAGTGCAAAGGATTAAAGGATCAATAATTTTCTCTATTAGTCCATACAATAGATGTTCTGTTATATCTCACTGTCAATATTTTAGAGTGTCACTTTAGAAAATTCTTCAATCAAAAATTCATCAAAATATTAACCGTCTACGAGAAGAAGACACAGCGTGTTTACAATCTCGCTTCAGTTATAGTATAGATGCAAAATTTTTGGACCGTAGTGTACCTAGAAATCGACGTTATTCCGTCAGATTGCGCGCGTAACCCAGACAAATTTGAACGCCGCTGAAATTGAATAACGTCTGCAACAGATGCTCTTCAGAAAATCCATCCGTTTGCACTTCCCGAAACACAATAAAATTCAGGCGAATTTGCAACGCGCAGAAATTTCGATGGAAAACAAGCGATTTTAACGTGTTAACTGCCAGGCGAATTTCGAACGTCAATAAATATATACGTATTAACGAACAAACGTATAACATACGCTTTATTAAAACATACAGTTGCTTGAACGCCATATTTGGAACTTATAACAATAATTTAATTACTCTTAAATTGCTGAATAATAAATTTTTAAATAACTTTAAAATAAAATTTTATTAAGATTATTTTAGAATGAAATTTTATTAAAATTATTTTTAAATATTAATGAACAAACGTATAACATACGCTTTATTAAAACATACAGTTGCTCGAACGCCATATTTGGAACTTACAACGATAATTTAATTACCCTTAAATTGCTTAATAATAAATTTTTAAATAACTTTAAAATAAAATTTTATCAAGATCATTTTAGAATGAAATTTTATTAAAATTATTTCAAAATGAAATTTTTAAATAAATTTCAATTTATCTTCTCGGTCATTTCTCGCTTTTTTCGGTCACGTTGCATTTAATACATTTTATCATATTTACGATTGCGAAAATCAATCCTTCGTGCTCGAGGGAAACATTTAACCCTTTATCTGGTAATGTTGACCTCAAGCAACATGTGTTTCTAGCAGCTTGCATGTGAAAGAGCAACATGCCCTAATTATTTATGCCCATTGCATAAATTATACTAATAAAGTTTTTTCAGCTCTTCACTCTCTTAGAAAAAACACATATACTTAACTTGAATAACTCCCAAATTTGTTTATTTGAAATTTCAATGCTTCTCAGATAAAGGATTAAATATTTCTTTCCACAACAGTTAAAATACAAATTTGCTATGAAAACTTTGGATTCACTTTTTTATTACGTACGAAAAAGAGGAACACTTCGTTTGCGATTTATTCGTTTCCAAATTTTATTAAACTTTTTACATTTTTCAGTTGTATATATTCATGTCGGTTACGGTTATCAAAGAGTCATTATCGAAGGATTAGAATTCATCCGTTTAAAATCAACTCTTTTCGTCACATTTACATTTTAATGGAAAAGTTTAACCGAGAAACGATCCAGTTAACAGCTCAATATTTTCTGACATTTGGAAATGTCATGGGGTAGCGCGAGGACTCCGGGAAACGAAATATAACTGTGATATTTGAAAAGTAAGGATCTTTGATAGGTGTGGGTGTCCTCGCTAAACGACGCGGCAATTGTGGGTGTGTTTTATTGAAACGAGTAAGGATACCCACTCTTATGGTTGAGCTCTGTAAACTAAGGGTCTTAAGAATGAAATACGTCGAAAAAGATTTAGTTTCAGCGGAAATGTACGTGCCACTAGTACCCTTTTACCGTATCTTTAGAATAATATGACGATGAAATGAGATAAAAATAGAATGTCTAACACATAAAAATATAAATCTGCATAAATATGTGCAATCTACCTGGAATGAATGAAAATGATTAAATTATCGTTTTATTATACAGTAGAACATCCATTATCCGAATATTGTACCCAAAATATTCAATTATCCACACAGAGTGTAATTTAAAAATAATAGTAATTCTTTGCTTCAAAAAATCACGAAATTTAACAACAAAAGCATATAGGATACATAAATATTCAAGCAAACTATACATCTTAACCCTTTGCACTTGAGAGGTGACCGTTAATCGTTTAATGATACTAACTTCAAAAATTTTCATATTCGAAATATTTACTATGATTCACGTATATTAAATTTGATTTAGTTTAGTTAAGTCGTATATTAAAATTTACATATATGACTGTTTAACGTCCAGGTTTGAACTAACGTCTGAAAATTTGCGAAACTATCATATGCTAGGATTACGATGTCCCATGAGAGAGGACAGCCGAGTGCAAAGGGTTAATATCAATTTAAATCGAAAGAGGTAATCATAAGTAGGTAAGGAGAGTGAGTGGGATAGCGTGATGAATGGTGTGAATGGGATAAGTTTAAGTTAAATTTAAGAGAAAGATATGTACAAAAAACGATACAAAAATTTTCCTATATGGAAAACAAATAAAGAAATGCAAAATATATCAATTTAAATAACTGAAGTTTAACGAGTATAAGAAAAGCTAACAGCTCTGTTATTCGAAAATTCTTTTATCCGAGAAAATTGTTTTGTGCTCGTATTAATTCATATGTAGGAGGTTCTACTGTACTTAAAACTATGATAACAAATGGAAAGGATCAATTAAACGTTGTTATTTACGAAGACTTCTCCCCTAAATTTGACAGCAATCACGACATCTATTTTCTTAATAAAATTCTGTTTATATTTAATTTTCGCCCACCGAATGTCGTATTATTTTGATCTATCTATCGGAAGAGTCAACTGCCGCCTGTCGAAGCAGCTCTTATCGCACAAAGCAATGACACGTCCGTTTTTTATCTTTGACAAACGAAAACATAATATTGCGCTCGATTCAGTGTCAATAATTCAATATAATAGCAACTTAAATCCATGGGATTTAGGCGAGTCAAATGAAAAACAATCTGGATGATAATAAATGCAATGAAAAGTACAGAATATATTTTTGTGAAATCCACATAATTATACAGAAATATTATCTATACGTAATGTACAGAAGTACGTACACTCAATAAATATTATAAAATATAGTTTTAAGTGAATATTTTGTACATTTCTGTATATTACCTGTTTTTTACACAAATATAAAATCATTCAAAAATTATAAAAATAATAAAAAATGATAAAAAAGATTACAATGGAGTAAATAAAAAGCAGTAAAAATTAATAATAATAATAATAATAATAATAATAACTAAAAATCATAATAATAATAATAATAACTAAAAATCATAATAATAATAATAATAATAATAATAACTAAAAATCATAATAATAATAATAATAATAACTAAAAATCATAATAATATAATTCACTAGGAAATTTTCATTTAAAGCACAAGTGTATAATATATAATAAATAAAAATGAATTTTTATTATAAACATGTAGGTCGAAATAATCCGGCATTCGGAGCTCGCGACTTTCAGCATTTTGTTAATGAAGATGTTAATTAGAGCAAAGGGTTGACAATTTCAGGATGAAATAATGATTAATATTTACCAAGATGTCCTGGAGTGACACCGGCATCAGCGAGCACGTCGACATGTTTACGGATGCACGTTCAACTTTCACACCACCGATCTGTCCTCTCTTCAACTCTCAATCGCAACACTTCGATGCAAGCTAAACTATCGCCAATTTCATCGACTAACCATCGAACTCAATCTATTATAGGAAACCGATGATAACATCCAGAAATGGTGACTGGTAACACTTCTATCGTTCAGAACGAAATCAATAAAACAAACCGATCAACGATTTCTAAATAATTAGCTGAAAACGATCTGTATCGTTCCAATCGATAAACGTTTTTAATAAAGGTCACAATTTGTTTAGATCCACCTGGCAATAATTTTAACACCTTCTGTGCCACGTAGTTTGTGTGTGTGTACCTATATATATATAAATGGGTAACAATCTTTTATCTTCTCAAACAAATAAAATTTTGTAAAATATTTACAAGTGTATTATATTTGCGTATTGTATTAACAATAATAGAAACTGACTTTGACTTTCGTAAAGAAGTGCAGTGTAACAAATATGTTTCCCGTTCAAAATGTTAAACGAATCACGATGAAGTTGCCAGTAGCTCACAAAATCGATCAAATACTTTCTGTTATTATATATTGTTCACATAATTAAAATATAGTGCTAACAAAAGTGTTTGTATTTTTAATAAAATGTAGCATTTGTTTCTTACTAACGGTGAACAAAGGAAAAGATAAAAACAGCGATATACAAATACTTTTTGTAGCAACTGCTAACGATAAATTCTAAAATTCAAAATGTACAAAAATTAACTTTCACCAGAAATATAATTACGTAATAATTAATCCAAGAGTTCAAAAGATATAAAAGAAAAAAGATGATTAGTAGAAAGAATACGAATTAAAAAATTTAGGAGATACAAAAAGTGAGATTTACGAGAAAGATAATTAAATATCAAGCTTACCGATGGATCGAATTCAAATATTTAAGAGTCACAAAAAATAAAATTTACCAGAAAGATAATTAAATATCCTGTATAAAATTGGATCGAATTCAAAAATTTGGTAGTTACAAAAACTGAAATTTACTAGAAAAATAATTAAATATAAAGATTACAGTTGGATCGAATTCAAATGTTGGGAGTTACAGAAAGTAAGATTCACCAAAAAGGTAATTAAATATGAAGTTTACAGTTGGATCGAATTCAAAAATTTAGGAGATACAAAAACTAAAATTTACTAGAAAGGTAATTAAATATCCTGTATAAAGTTGGATCGAATTCAAAAATTTGGTAATTACAAAAACTGAAATTTACTAGAAAAACAATTAAATATAAAGGTTACACTTGGATCGAATTCAAAAATTTAGGAGATACAAAAACTAAAATTTACTAGAAAGGTAATTAAATATCAAGTTAGATCTCTAGCAGTCCAATCGTCTGATCAATTTCGCGAGTCACTTGTGCACCGAGGCAAGAATCGTTGAAAACCGTTCACTATTCCATGGAACAGAGCATGAAACACGTTTCGTGGAATCTGAACACCGCGATCGGCAGAGGCAGATTCGCGAAAGAACCGATCTCCTCGCAATCGGAAAGCCGACTACTCGACACTGCCGCGTCCTGATTCCACGGAAGACTCCCTCGCGCCTATATTAAATTAAACCACGCTTCCGACCGGTATAGTCATCGCGCGTGCTGCCATAATCCAATATTTCCCGGGTAATCTACGCTCGAGGATGCGCGGCCGATACGCAGGGATTGCAAACGCGTGCCATAATATGCGATGGAACTGCAACCACGTTAAGCTGGAATTTACTTTTTAATCCTAGAATTACCGAGGGGGGAAGTTAACAGGATGGTTTCTCGAATTAGTCGGTTAACGAATGAAAAACTGTTTAACCTATTCGCTGCCAGGCAAATTTAAAGCGTCTTGTTCTGGGCGCAAAGATTTCATTTTAAAGAAGATATGAATCATTATTTTGACAATAAAAAGTGACATCAGATTTTAAAGAAAGTATTATATAAAATATTCGTTTATCCTTCCTAGTAATTCCTAATTCAAGCGGCAATTGCAATCGATGACTTGTAGCACAAACTACGAGATATCTCGTAGTTTGGCAGTGAACGAGTTAATCCTTAACGAACGAATGCCACAATATTCGCGACATCATAAATATTCTAAAAAAAAATTGAACACGACGTGATATTTCGAGAAATGTATTGGGTTGCCTGGAAAGTTCGTGCTGATTTTTAATAATGTAGCATAAGAACAGATCTACAGTGGCTCCAAAAAGTATTCGTACACTGTATTATAAGGAAATTCATCTACTTCTAAAATCCTGATTTCAATGAAACTTTATGCGTGTACCGAGCATGATGTATCCTGCGTGGAGCAATTTTTTTGGCAGCAAAGTATCTTTTATGGGGGCTGATAACGAATCTCAAAGTTTCGGCGATTTTTCACGCTTTGAATACAAGCTTCTCTGTGTTCTTTTTTTTATGACAAGGCGATAGAGTATTAAAAATTAAACATCTTCTATTTGAAAGGTTTTGCTTCAGCAAGTACCATTACGAAGTTATCTTTAAAAAATGAGAGAAAACTCAGAAACTTCAACACTTGGTTTCACCCCTTTAAAATGGCATTTAGATGAAAAGAAGAGATTAATTCATACGTATACTATTACGATCTACATACCCAGAAAGTTTCATCAAATACTTCTATCAAACTCAGAATTTAAGGGTTAAACGAATTTATTTGTGATATAGTATACGAATACTTTTTGGAGCCACTGTAAATATAATAGAAAGATTGAGAACAAATAATATACGTACATATCGTAAAAGACAATACTACAGGCATATTTGAAACAAAATTTGAGTACGATACGTTAATTTTTGTCAGTTTTATACGCCTTTGAACATGGAAGAAAACAAAGTGCATTTTAGGCATTCAATACTTTTCTTTCATCGGAAAGGCAAAAATGTCATAAAAGCGGTAAAAAAGATTATGGCACCTTTTTCGATCGTTACAAAATTCTCGTAATGGAAAAATTTCAAGTCCTTCAACAAGATAAAAAAGTCACATAGAAAAGTTTGTAGTAGTTTTTTTATAGTTAGTAGTTATGTTTAGGGGGTTGTAATTAAGGGTTGTTCACAGTCTATTGATGATATGTGTATTAATTTGTTTGGACAGAAGGTATTTCAAGATAATTGTAATCATAGTGAATGTAGTTTTAATATTTATAGTTAGCATATTGAAGTAATACTTGAACAAGCAAGCGATGCCTTTTTCATCATTAAATTATTCGGCCATTAAATGAAGTATCATTCAAATTTTATTTTTTATTCAATCAAACGATTTCAAAGCTAACTTTAGTTTGAGAATTTATTGTGTTAAATATAACAAACAATACATAACGTGTAAATAGTGTACATAAATATAATAGTATGTAAGGTTATTATTATTCAGGGATTTTGTTCTTTTTTTTTTATACTTATTGTTAATTTTGATTTAGCTGTAATTTATTTTTGTTAATTAAATTTTTATATAAGGAATAAGCAAGGTGAGAAAATAAGGAGGATGTAAAGGAACGGAACTCTCTTGTAATCCCATTGGGAAAACAATAAAGTTATCTTATCTTATAACAAACAATACACGTATCCTCGCAATAACTCTAATGATATACATATAAAAGTATAGTAAAAATGAATCGCCAACATTTGTTCACGAGACAAAGGTTTTTCAACCTTTAAACGATCAACCGTTTCAAGGTTAAAGTTTCGAAGGCTTCGACCACAAACAACGTTCTCAAAAACACTTCTGTTTTCGAGGACTAAAATGAGAAATACTCTGTCTGCATCCTTACGAATCTCCAAACCGTACAAAACTCCCGAACCGTATTTCTTCGATCTCACAGAGGAAAAACAACCGAGTACACGGCAAACTTTCTCAGCAATTCTCAAATCGATACGATTGGAAACGCGCGGACATCGACCACTTTCCACGAAATCGCAGCAATTAAGATACTATTGCTCGAGTGAAAGGATTCGACGGGAAAAGCGAAGAAACGAGGAGAAAAAAATCGAAAAGTCGCGAAACGCGACGTCATTTAGATTGAGTATTCTTAATACTTTCGTCACGGATTATAAATATTGATCCAATAATAAAAGTATGCCTATCATGTTGGATTGATTATAAATAACACGTTTTCACACACATATAATTTTCAAATCGTGCTGGTGCATATGTGTACCGTTCGAGACGAAAGGGTTAATGTAGAATAGAATAGCGATTATTTCGAGGGATATAGTCGACTTTATTCTACTGATAAAATAGTTAGATCTGTATAGAATCGTGAAGTGAATTGATAATTTGCAGAGTTAAAAATTTATTATAATTTTTGTTGAATAAATATTATTAATAAATTTTTATTATAATTTTTGTTGAATAAATATTATTAATAAATTTTTACAATAAACCTTCCTAACTTCTAAATTTATAAAATCTTTAGTAATATTGTAAGCATTTAGTGAACAATTTTATTAATTAACCAGCTTTGCCCGCGCGTAGGTACTTTGATTTCAATTTTAACTATTTTCAAGTGACGTCCAATTTTGCAACCCCTTAACTTTCATTTTAACCAGAAACTTGAATACTCATTAATTTTTATAGTGTTTGCTTCAAAATCGGCGGATTTTCGAACAAACTTTCAACCCCTATTTAACCCCCTTAGAGGTGCAATATTAAAAAATCCTTCCTTAGTGGGTGCCTAATGTCGTAAAAGAAACCCACTGTCCAAATTTCATGTTTCTACCTTCACTAGTTCAGGCTCTGCGATGATGAATCAGTCAATTTTTATATCTATAGATTTATCAACAAATACTTATAATATTACTAAACATTTTATAAATTTAGAAATCGGGAAGATTGAACTCAAATCACGTAAGTTGAACAGACTTAATTATTAATATAGGCGAATCTTAATAAATATTTCGAATTTTAAAATTTTTGATAGCATATGACTTAACTAAACTAAATGAAGTTTAATATAGGCAAATTGTAGTCAATATTTTACACTTAAAAATCTGTGAAGTTAATATTCTTAGACGACTAACTGTCACCTCTCGAGCGCAAAGGGTTAATATAGGCGAATTTTAATAAATATTTCGAATTTGAAAATTTTTGATAGCATATGACTTAACTAAACTAAATGAAATTTAATATAGGCGAATCTTAATAAATATTTCGAATTTTAAAATTTTTGATAGCATATGACTTAACTAAACTAAATGAAGTTTAATATAGGCAAATTGTAGTCAATATTTTACACTTAAAAATCTGTGAAGTTAATATTCTTAGACGACTAACTGTCACCTCTCGAGCGCAAAGGGTTAATATAGGCGAATTTTAATAAATATTTCGAATTTGAAAATTTTTGATAGCATATGACTTAACTAAACTAAATGAAATTTAATATAGGCGAATCTTAATAAATATTTCGAATTTGAAAATTTTTGACAGCATATGACTTAACTACACTAGATGAAATTTAATATAGGGGAATTTTAGTAAATATTTTGCACCTAACAATCTGTGAAGTTAATATTCTTAGACGACCAACTGTCACCTCTCGAGCGCAAAGGGTTAATATAGGCGAATCTTAGTAAATATTTCGAATTTGAAAATTGTTGATAGCATATGACTTATATAAACTAAATGAAGTTTAATATAGGCGAATCTTAATAAATATTTTGCACCTAAAAATCTATGAAGTTAATATTGTTAGACAACTAACTGTCACCTCTCGGGTACAAAGCGTTAAACTCCTCAGCTTCAGATCGTGAGTTCGTTTCATTGAAAACACCAGGCGAAGCCGCGAAGGTACCCGAACGACGCGATTTCGTTCGCGCAGGTGGAATCACAGGAGTTACGAGACGACCAGTGATTCAATTCGATCCGCAACATCGCCACGGCCATTTCATTTCACGTTGCGAGCCATTAACCGCGGGTAACTAGCCTGATTTAAGAGCGGTTGCGCCTCTTTAAGCCCCGGGAAACCCTGCGGCTTCACCTTCGCGTGCTAATGAACGAAAAATAAAACGAGACGTTTCCCTTTTGAGCGTCCAACCGGTTCCACGCGGAAAAATATCCTTTAAATTCTACGTTTCAACGAGAACGCAGCGTTACGATCTTCAGCTAGACGGTTTAACCCTTTGCGCTCGGAATTATTCTTCAATTTTATTCCCACTAACTTCCTAGTGTATTTTAGGCGTTTTATTTGAAATTTACTTCAAAGGACTATAACTTGACTGGCACTCATTTTAAACGATTTTTTAAATTAATTATATTAATACTTAGCTAACAGAATGGGGAGATCTCCCATTTTTTCCTCGACAAAGTGCTGCCGTTGATTCTATTTACTTCTATTATTGGTTAGTTTTGGACCACGGTTGGATTGATTAAAAATTGTAATTTAGAAAAGCAGAAAATACATTTCATAATCTGTGAACAACACTAGTACTTGAACTGGAGTTGAATTTATTAAAAATGATACTTTAGAAAAGCAGAAAATACATTTCATAAACTGTGAACAACACTAGTTGAAGACTAGCTAATAACAAAAGTAAATAGAGTCAATGGAAGTGCTTTGTTGAGGAAAAAACGGGAGTTCTCTACATTCGGTTGGCTAAGTTTTGACCCTTTGCACTCCAAATTATTCTTCAATTTTATTTCCAATAAATCCCTAGTGTATTTCAGGCGTTTTATTTGAAATTTATTTCAAAGGTCTATTACTTGACTGGCACTCATTTTAAACGATTTTTTAAATTAATTATATTAATACTTAGCTAACAGAATGGGGAGATCTCCCATTTTTTTCATCGACAAAGCACTGTCATTGATTCTATTTATTTTTGTTATCAGTTGGTCTTGAACTAGTGTTATTCACAGTTCATCAAATGCATTTTCTGCTTTTAAGCATTTATTTAGATATAAATAAAAAGAACAAAATGTTGAGCAATTTTCTAATTATTCGAGGTTTCGTCAAATGATGAATTGCTCGAAACAAGAAAAGATCTAATTTCTCATGGCAATTCTAAACCACATTCGCGTCCCCGTGACACAGCCTATTGTCTCCATTCGAAACTGGATATGAACTCACGCAAACGGTTAACAAATTAACGCGAACACGAGTGTTTACGCGTATAATGTCGGCTCGCCTCGGATCGCGCAAAAGCTGTTCAAACACGGCTCCGTTCGCTTCTTTATTTTCTCGCCAGACCCAATCGGCCGCACACACCGCCACACGTTTCAAGCTTAAACAACTACGAAACGCATCGTTCGACGGCGACCGCCGCCGGAGTCCTACATAAATATTCATAAATCACTCTCTTTCGTGTACACGGCGAGAAAGACAAGCCAGAGGCGAAAGAAAAATCGAAAGCGAATGACCAGCCGCAAACTGCAACGCTCTTCAAGTGGTTGGGGAAACAAACAGAAACGTAAAATCGGAACGAAAATAAACGAACGAGAATGAACCGCGGTTTGAACTTTTCTGACCGATAAAAATGCATTGGAATTGACGATGGAAATTATTCGTAACAGGTAAAATCATCGAGTTTTAACACGTTGAGCCCGGCGCCGACTTTGCTGTCCTTTCCGTTCAGCCGGCAGCCGGCGAGCGATACAAAATTGTAGGGTATCGCTGAGAGATAAGGAATTATTCTTTGTTGCGCTAATTTCGACGCCTTTTAGGTGTACGTGTGATTCTGTTCACTATATTTTCGTATGATGTATAAAAAAGTCACGTACGCACCTTCGAGAGGCGATCAATTGGAAAAGACCTACCGAAGTGTACAGATTGTTCGTAAAAAGAAAGTTGAGTTTAGTTTTGAAAATAGTTATTGCCCGTAATATTGAATATGTCGGAAAGAGAAGAAGATAGTGACACGTCAAGTGAAATATTTTTATCTTCCAAACGTCGCAGAGTAGTACGGTTGTCGTCATCAGAAGATGATAATTCATTAGACGGACTGACGCCAGCCAAACGAAAATTTTAGTGCCGGTCCCCAGGGACCGGCGCCGGGCTCAACGTGTTAACGATCTTAACACCGTTTGACATACAATGACGAGTTAGGGTTGTCATCCAGTTTATGTGCCATTGTAGATTTGCTCATTCCATACCATTGAAAAGTCACGTTTTACAGACGAGAAGAAACATTTTACGTTGACTTCGCCTCCTTAACGTGATATTTCGATAAAAGCATTAGTATTACACTGTACATGCAACATTTTATTAAAAACTTTCATTGAAATAAGAATTTCAGAGTTAAATAAATTAACTTCGAGTCGTCAAGAATTGTCTGTATATCCCAAAATGTTTTGAAACCCTTCTTACTTTACAGAGCTACTAATTATATATTTTATTATATTTTATTATATAAATAAATTTTTAAGCAGAAATAGATCGGTGTTAATCTAGCGTTCAAGTACAGAAACATTACGTAAACGCTAAATCACTATGACCCCGAATTTTTGTAAGAAATCAAAGATATCAGAGTATAGATAATATCGGAAAATTTTTATTTCTGTAACAGATTAAAATTTTCATAAGAAGTAAAAAAAGTCCAATTATGAAACTTCTTTGAAATTTCAGAAAAAAAAAAATAATTGATGCATTACATTTCAAATATTTACAATAAATGTAGATAAACAGGTATAAGCTCTAAAATTACAATAATTTTTAATAATTTTCAATTTGTAATGTCAGCGTACTCTAACAATATATTAACACGTTGACGCCATAATATGATGATACACTGTTCAATGCACATTTTGCAATAATTGTAAGGGTAAGCCGGCACTTTGTTTAGCCTGCTTTAAAAAATTGCATAAAAAAAAGGAATAATTATATTTAATTATATTTAATTTATAGGTTAAATTATAAGTTAAGTTTTATATTTTATTTTTATATAGTGTAATATATTTATTTCTATACAGTTTTATATTGAATGTTTAATTATAATGTTAAAACGTTAATGTATGCTGTTGAATAATTAAAATAAAATTTAATTTTGTACTATGTATTTTTTTATATACAAGCGTGGCCCATCGATGGGTCATGCAGCCCCACGGAACAGACAAGTATGACCCACCTATGGGTCAAGCCGGCGTCAACGTGTTAACCCTTTCGCTCCGGCGGGCGTATATATACGCCCTCGAAGAATGACCATTCATATACGAAGAGCGTATATATACGCTCTGGAAAAGTGAGCGCTCAGGTACGAAGAGCGTATATATACGTTCATACCATGTATACTTTTATTTCATACTTTACATGAGATACTTTTTTTAATCGAGTATCTGGCAACGCTCCATACCTCAAACGGTTGACTATTATAAAACAAAACAGTGATATGATATTACTAAATATAATAAATATTATTATAACATTTAGAGAACAAGAAACGACTTGTAATTACTTCGTAGCATTCCGTACCTCAGAGCGATCACATTTTGTCACGAGCGTTCCGTAGCGAAAGGGTTAAACACCAAAAGAATCACGAGAAAAGAACGGAAATAAGAGAGTTCAGCGATAGAGTGTCACCAGTCGGACCAAACCGCTTGAATCACTTTGTCTGACCATGAACGGCCACCAACTACTGATCCCTCTATCCGTCCTCGTTACGCGAGACGCGTTGAATGGCTGCGTCTGAAACACCCTTCTGGGTTCGCGTACACCTCTATAAATAGCAATTCACCTTATCGCGTTTCGATATTCTGCAAATAAATCCGCTGCTAACCGTTCGAGCCTCGTTTGCATACAAAACAAACGAATCGAAGTAGTTACTCCAAAAGAAACCGAAATCACGTTTTTATGGACGTTCATATAGTAAAACCTTGTTTGTAAATTTAATAAGCTACAGCTCAGCTTGAGCTATACGAAGTCATAGACGAGTCCCTGTTATCGGAATCTAAATTTCAACAGTAACCTCTATTATATGAACGTGAAAGGTATGAAACAGTTGAACAGAGATGAAGCAATCGACTTCAATTTTTCGAACATTCAACTTCTGTTACTTGAACTAGTCGCAATAAGTGGAGGAGATAGTCAATGAACCTGTATTATCAATTATTCGATTATCTGAACTGATATCTCCACACTTTTCACGAATCGTTCACGAATTATCGACAAAATACGATAAAGATAAACTGAACGTTAATTTTTTCCTTTTAATAAATTCACTGTTTACCTTCGAATCTCATTTAGAAAAAAAAACAAAAACAAAAAGTAAAAATCTATAACGCCATGAAAAAGTTACTTGAAACTCATATATTTTTACGCTATTCATACAACCTTTCACAAAGTTTTGGTGAAACACGAGTAAACTAGCGTTTACTTTTCTACGATACACGACCAACATCAACTGAATGCTTCGTTCACCTCTGTATTGTCCCAGAAGGACAATAAACCTAGTGTTTATTTTTGTTGAAACACGAGGAGCATCGACATTCTCGAATGAATCCTATGTTCACCGTTCAAACCTGAGAACTAAACAAACGAACAATTGAGACCTGTGTATTCCACCACAAAAACATAATTCGAACAAAAAAAAAAGTTCGACACTATTTTCCTATACTTTAACGAGCAACAATAATCGACTCTCGATTTCTCACGCACGAATCATCGAACAACAAAACACCTACAATGGCTCCAAAAAATATTCATACACTATATTACAAATAAATTTATTTAACCGTGAAATTTTGATTTCAATGAAAGTTTTTAATAAACTATTGTATGTACAACGTAATAGTATTGCTTTTATCGAAATATCACGTCAAAGAGGCAAACTCGACGTTAAAAGTTAAAACGCTTTTTCTCGTCTGTTAAATACAACTTTTTAATGGTGTGAAATGAAGCAAAATTTTTCAGACAAAAAGCGTTTAATTTTCAACGTTCTGTTCTGTCACGTAAAAGAAAAAGAATCCAGTTAAATTTGTATTCAAAGGATGAAGACTCGCTATAACCACAAGGGTCATTTCCACCTCATCAGGAACATTTCCAATCAGTAAAAAAGAAGATTGCTTCATTATATTTTATATCCACGAAAAATTTCATTCAAATCAGAATTTCAGGATTAGGTGAATTTATTGTACTTTTAACCCTTTGAGCGCTGAATACTCTTGGCCTAAGTGCTTCGAAGGGACGTCGCGCTATCGCTAGAGACGGAATATCGTTATTCGTGCACTGACAATCGCGTTGCAGTAAGCGAAAGATCGAAAAAATTGGCAAACGCATATTTTCGTCCATGGTCCCTACAAGCAACCTTCGTTACCACTAAAAGGTTAACGTCGAAATGTGTGGCCACGGAAAAAGTCATAAGGTGAAGAAAACAAAAAATGGTAAACGCATATATGCGTTCATAGTCCCTACGAGCAACTTCCGTCAGACGCATATATGCGTCCATGGCACTCGAAAGGTTAATATACTGTAAGAATACGTTTTAGAGTCACTGAATATCACCATAAAATTGCAGTAAGCGAAATATCGAAAAAATTGGCAGACGCATATTTTCGTCCATGGTCCCTACAAGCAACCTTCGTTACCACTAAAAGGTTAACGTCGAAATGTGTGGCCACGGAAAAAGTCATAAGGTGAAGAAAATAAAAAATGGCAAACGCATATATGCGTTCATAGTCCCTACGAGCAACTTTCGTCAGACGCATATATGCGTCCATAGCACTCAAAAGGTTAATATACTGTAGGAATACGTTTTGGAGTCACTGAATATCACCATGAAAAATCTACCCAAAGAAGAGATCGACACTAGTTCCTATGGTTCAACGTTTTCGACGAATTACTCACTAGTTCCCGATGGAAGACGACAAAGATGGCGGACGAGTTTTTCGCGGGACGCAAGGAGGGTGGCGACAATCTTTTCGCGAGACCGCGGACACACGCGTCTTTCGGGACAGATGGTCGGCCGGCCACTGATCGCCAACGCGTCGCACGTGTGCAGGCGTTCGGAAGTGTTCACGCTTGTTCGTGCATTTTCGTGGCTACGCTCGAATATCACGCTCATACGGCGGCCGTGTCCCCGCTCGCCGGGCTGCATTATATTAGGAGGACCGGAAAGTAATGTCGTTTTCTTACAGTTGTCGCGTTGCGAAGTTCTTGATCGAAATGATGGCCAGAATACTTAAATAAGAATTTGGTTAATGAGGGTTTCTCAGCGCCAGGCCATCAGTCATCATTGCACTCCGCAATAAAATAGTGCAAATAAGGAGACTTTCAGGTGACCACCTGTGGCCTAGGATTTTACAAGGTACAACCCCAAATCACCCCTTCCGTGAGCCGTACCATCCCTCTCCAAGAATGACCGGAGAATCATCTAGTTCTTGGAGAGGTGTCCGTCCGGCCAAGGTCATGTATATATTGATAGCACTTGGCAGGCGAAAAATATTAGGTTGGAGGGAAAGTTCTGTCGTATTTTCCGTTTCCGTTAATTCATGTGGAACCCAAACACTTTGCTTTTACACAAACCCAAGAGATTTAATGTGGTCTCCAACAGTTATATGATGAATGCCAAACTCTTCTGCAATTTCTCGACTCGTTAAATGTGGATTATTTTCCAACATGGATCGCAAAACATCATTATCGATCTTGGATGATCGTCCAGATCGATCACTTCCTTGGAGGCTCAGATCCCCGGAACGAAATTTGCTAAACCATCTTTGACAAGTACGAACATTTACAATATCTTTTCCAAATACCGCACATAAATGTTTACATGCAACCGATGCGTTGCTTCCTTTTTGGAATTCATACAAAATGCAGTGTCGTAAATGCACTTTATCTACTGACATGTTTTTCATTTTAAATATCACAAGTAAATGATGAACGGTAAAAAAGGACGCCTTTTATATTATACAGCAGGTAAAAAAAAAACAAACAAAAAAATTCCCAATGATTCACTAGCCAGATGTTTTTTTATTTACAAGAAAAATTACCTGCCTATTTAAAATACGACAGAACTTTCCCTCCAACCCAATACTAATAGTCAAACATACAATTCAAACATACCGTTTTTCGATTTGCAAGAGCCACGACATAACACACAAACATTTAATTTAAGTTACTTTCAATGTATTCAGAATAAAGTATCAAGTGTTTCTTAGTCACTACACCGGCATTATTATTATTATTACACAGTCCACTTACATATAACTAGTCGCATAAAGTTAATTCGGCGTGCAACGTACGAGTTTAACTACCCAGATATGAACGGTGGAAAACGCGTTCACGACAACAGTAACCTTTTGAGTACCGTGGACGCATATATGCGTCGGACGAAAGTTGGTCGTAGAGACTATGGATGCATATGTGCATTTGTTAATTTTTGTTTTCCTCGCCTTATGACCTTTTCCGTGGCCACACATTTCGAGGTTAACCTCTTAGTGGTAACGAAGGTTGCTTGTAGGGACCATGCACGAAAATATGCGTTTACCAGTTTTTTCGATCTTTTGCTTATTGCAA
>JAOPTO010001186.1:0-55732 GCA_033822845.1 Tetrapedia diversipes
ATTAATACAGCCCAAATTAATTGTCAAATAACCACAGAATTTCTTGAGTTTTTATATAAAATAAGAATGAAACATGACAGTATTTACACCACAAAATAAAATGAAATAAAATATAAAATAAAATAAAGTGCATAGTGCAATAATGTAGTAAATTAGACAAATTTAGATAGTTTACAAAAAGAATTGATCGATCCAGTGAAGAAATTTAACTGAAAACTAGACTTTGCAGATGTGCAGATACGGTTTACAGGATCGGTATTGTCGTGTCTGGTAGTATATTTGCATGGCAGGAATGTTCGTAATGACCTCAGTGGTCTAGCAGGCGTTGGAGGAAGGTAGTGTGGAGCAGTTAATGACACCATTAATTAGTTTAAATAAGGAAAGTAGAACGGAGACCAACCTACGAGCTTCAAGAGATTTCAAGTGTAGTTTTTCAAAATTAGTTCATAATCGTGATTAGTGATCTCCATTCTGTGCCCGAATTTATAAGCTGCGAACCTCAAAAATTTGCGTTGAATTCTTTCGATGCTAATTTTATATTTAATAAGATACCCGTGACCCGTTAGCAAAGTGCTGACAGGGAGTAACGAATGAAATCGATGAAAGCTCGTTGTTCTCCATCTGTTCGACAAGCAATTCTCCTCTTTACTTCGCCAGAGTTCTTACCCATGTCCCGGTAGTCTCGGCCGATTATGTCTAAAGCCTGGCTCTGTGTCTAGAAGAAGAAGGAGCCTTGGCACGAGCCCGGGCAGCTTTCAGTGTACGGCGACAGTGTTTCGAGTAAGTAAAACGAGACGAATCGGCGGGGGACTGGCAGCAACCAGCCGAACCCTCCTCCGCACCTTCCAGCCCCGACTTTTCAAAGTTGGATCAAGAAAGGGACAGAAAAAATAGGCGGAGACGTTCCCTCTGTGACGGTCGAAGTTACGACGCACGAGGATGCCGATCGTCGAACGCAGTCATTTGCACCACCACCACCACCACCACTACCACGAGGAATTCGGAATGAGCGAGCGACTTCAAAGCGATCCTCTTGGTGCTCCGCAGGGCGGAGAAGACGTCTGGCGGAAGTAGAAGATTTATGGCTTCTGAAACTCTATCGGACATATTTGGATAAAGATTCTCGCCCGGTGAATTCGCCAGGGGAGCATTCTTGTTTGTATCGACCGGCAAATATTGTGCAGCGTTTCTAGCATGGAACACAAATGAGAAACGTTTGAAGCGCGAGGAGACGGTAAGATGGTAAATCAATAACCATATAATAGCGTGCTCCACCGATTCCTTCCACGGTAACCCCTTGCACTATTTTCACGAGTCTGACTCGTGATGAACATTTTAGGTCAAACATGAATATCACGAGTCGGACTCGTTGTTTAACCTTACAACTTCTGAGCCTCGATCTGTTACGCGGAATCCTAACGGGAGGGGGGGTTCTTTGAACCCATACTTCTTTTCATACATTTTGGAAAAACTGTGTTTAATCGCGTTCGCTTAATTTCGGTATTCACGAATGCGACACGTACACGCTGTACTACCGTACGTTCATACAGCAAGTTCGAAAGGGTGAGGTAGACAAAAATCCTCGGGTGTTCTCCGTCCGTACTACTTTATGTTTCTTGCTAGAGTGTCCATTCGGCTCCTTCCGCTACCCCAATTTGAACTACATAAGGGAGGGGGTTAGTTGATTACTTGAACGGTAACGTTATTTTAACGGGATCCGGTCAGGTCTACGGATTCTTTTTTGGGCTCTTAATTTTTTTTACAATGGTAACTTATATTAAAACTTATATTAACGTTCCGATGGAACACATTTATCCTGAAAAAAGTTGTTTTTGAAACAGTTTTTTGCAATGTTAAAGTATGCTATAGTTTGTAAACAAGACAGCATATGTTCTTGCGTTCAATTTGTATTAATTTATGTATATAGAGTGGCTCCAAAAAGTATTCGTACACTGTATTATAAGGAAATTCATCTACTTCCGAAATTCTGATTTCAATGAAGTGTACAGAGTATGATGTGTCATGTGTAGAGCAATTTTTTTTGGCGGTAAAATATCTTTTAAGGGGGCTGATAACGAATCTCAAAGTTTCAGCGATTTTTTACGCTTTGAATACAAGCTTTTCTGTGTTTTTTCTATGATAGGGCGATGAAGTATTAAAAATTAAACATTTTCTGTTTGAAAGGTTTTGCTTCATCAAGTACCATTACAAAGTTATTTTTTAAAAATGAGAGAAAATTCAAAAACTTCAATGCTGGTTTCACTCCTTTAAAATGGCATTTAGATGAAAAGAGGAGATTAATTCATACGTATACTATTACGATCTACATACCCACAAAGTTTTATTAAATACTTCTATAGGACTCAGAATTTTAGGGTTAAACGAAATTATTTGTGACATAGTGTACGAACACTTTTTGGAGCCAGTGTGTATATAAAATTAAATGATATTATAATATAGTATACTAACGAGCAACTAATCTGAACTTGATTCTTTTGATAAATATGAATGACAGAGTACAGTATTAAGCAAATGTTTCCCGCAGACATGGTTTTGCGTTTGTTACAACATTGCTTTGGTTTTGATAATCTATTCTATTTTATGCGTTTGCTTTTAGTCTCCAGTACACACCGATAACATTTTCCCTTTTCTGTTAGTTCTGTATCTTTTGGTATTTCAATTCGTAGTGTCTTTCTGGTTAAAGTTCCCAATCAGTTACACAGTTTCATTCATCATTCTGTAATTATTATTCTTTGGAGAAAAGAAAAGCGTGAGGATCCACTTCGCGTGATTGCCGTTGCGCCACGCCGTATCGTCATCATGGCGCTTATTCAGTTAAATTTTTTTTATCCGTACTAATCTTTTACATAGAGCAATGAGAATATTTTAATATCAATCCTAAATGTGTATACAACAATAAATAATTTTATGAGAATTTTTTATGACAGGGAAATGGAATTCTAATCTAAGGTTTTTCAATTGGTGAGTTCGTGGAACCCCCTCGCCCCTCCCTTAGGAGTACTAGGGTTAATTTCATGCCAAATGTAGATTTCACGAGTCTGACTCGTGGTCTTAATCATATTATTATTACTTATAAAGGATTTGTTCTAATCATATGTAATAATTAAAATATTTAAAAAAAATTTTTGATTCAAATTCATTTGAATTCCTCAACTGTATCGGGTGAAGTAAATACAGGTGCGGTAATCAAGCACTCAGTTGTAAGATGTGTTTCAAATTTTGTAGGAATGCGATCGAGTGGATGCGAGTTTGGGAAAGTCTGAAGAATACTTGAGTTGGGCGATTGTCGTGTGAACGCAGAATGTTTGGACTCAAATGTTTCTAAGGCGTGAAAGATGAGCACTTGAGAAAAAGTTGCGACTGAGAAATTCTGAGTGGTCGTGACCGAATGCATCGAGTGAGAAAGGAAGGTTGACAATTAGAATAAAAGGAAACGAGTGTTTGAAAGAATATATGACAGCAAAAAGTGTTTGACTAATGTAGAAAAAAGGTTTTAACTGTGAACGTAGAAAGAGTGTGATTCTGAACGTTGAAATTGCTAAGTTGTAAAGTCGTTTAAGTTGTTACAGTTAAATTGTTTTAAATATACATTTATTAATATTCTAATCACTTCACTTTTATTTATTCACACCTGAGTCCCATTATTCGCTCTACTAAAGTCATTAACCAGTTAAGTGTGGCGACCTCTTTACAAAGCACCCCCCAATGTGTGTCGCGATATTCAAGCGATGACCAATATAGTTATAAATCCAATTCAAATTATTTACAATTTTCATTTGTTTTTTTTATTTCGCGTTGACCTCTAAACATTTCAAACATATTGAACTTTACGAATATAATTTAGTTTTAGCCAAAATTACAATTTAAATATCAAATTGTAACAAAATTTTACTCATGACACAAAATGTTGCCATATCTCCATGACGTATATAGTCGTCAAACACACTTAACTGGTTAAAGTAGAATTTTCTTATAATTCTGATATTCGGACTCCATCGTTCGACTCCTTACCGGACCATTCGGCTGTACGGGTTTGGCACGGTTTTTTCCAAGTTTCAGGGTAGTGCAAGGGGCTAGCACGAGCGCCGTTCAGAGGGTTCTACGGGGATCGGTCGGATGCGAAAGAAGCGTCGCCGTCAGTTCTATGACAAATTTTTCTGCACGCAAGAAGTGACGGCAGTTCTATACGGGACTGTAAAAAAATTTCGTTCATTTATACACTTCAGGGATCTATGCCCTTTTTATTACGGATGGACGTTTCACTGAATGCTGCTGCTTTTTGAGAACGTGCCAATCGTTTGCACTTACGTACACGTGAGATGTGATTGAAAACACTACGACTTTGAGAGAATGCATAGAGTGGTTAGATCGAGCGGTAGACGAGCGAGCGTAGAGTTTTAGCTGTGAAAGGAGTAAGTACTCGAGATAACAGGAATTTCGGGTGAATGTAGCTAAATGTATTGAGTAATGAAGATTGAGAGTTCAATTGAAAGAGAAGGAATGTGGTAAAGTGTACAGACCGCGTGGAGCAGTCTTGTGAAAGATCTTGAGAGAGTATTTGAGAATTTATGAAAGATAGCGTGTTTAAAGAAGCATTTATTCAATAAACGTTATTTTATTGTTAGAGAAGTGTGCAATTTCCCTCCTCGTATCTCTAGATCAGGATTCTTCAACGAGAGCCATATGAACTTCCCAGGGGGCCACTCGAAAAAATGGGAGAATTGGGGGCCATTATTTTGTTTAATTTAATTCTATAGATAACTAATTTCAAATATAGTGGTGTGTACATACATGTTAGTATGTGTGTGTACGGTGTGTGGATGTAGAGCGTTTTCAGATTATCCGAATGATTGACAACAATTACAAATAGAAGCACGTTTAGATATAATCAGCAGAGATTTTCGACGAACATTGACAAATCTACAAACAAACATTATAAATCAAGCACAGAGACCTCATTAAACGTTTCTACTAATTGAAAGTACATAAAATATCTGACTCCCATTCAATAAATTTATAATTTGATTTATATGAATGAATAAAAGTACTGCAATCCAGGAAGAAGCCAGATTGAGAAATATTGTTCTAGATCACATCAACGTAGGAGTTTTAACCCCTTGACATACAAATAAAATGGGATTTGTTCGAAAAACATTACTTAATTTGGCTCAATTAATAACTGAATAGTTATGTGTAAGCTTAGAAACAAAACATTTTATTTTGAAATTTTCATTGCTCTATAATATTTAATCAGAGTGAGATATAATATTAATGGACAAATAATTAAGTCACATTATAAAATAATAAATTAGTAGTTCTGTAAAGTATAAGTATACTTCAAAACATCTTAACGTTTTCCAGACGTCAAAGACTACAATGGCACATGAAATGAATGACGTCTCCCAGACGTCATTATATGTCAAGGGGTTAATAAAAATAAAATATATTCCTACACTTATTTAGTAGAAACTAAGTAACATTATAAAATAATAAATTAGTAGTTCTGTAAAGTATGAAACATTTTAAGACATCTTGATGTCTCCCAGACGTCAAAGACTATAATGGTACATGAAATGAATGCTTCCCAGACGTCATTGTATGTCAAGGGGTTAATAAAAATAAAATATATTCCTACACTTGTGTAGTAGAAATTAAGTAATATTATAAAATAATAAATTAGTAATTCTGTAAAGTATAAAACATTTCAAGACATCTTAACGTTTCCCAGACGTCAAAGACTACAATGGTACATAAAATGAATGTTTTCTAAACGTCATTGTATGTCAAAGGGTTAATAAAAATAAAATATATTCCTACACTTATGTAGTAGAAATTAAGTAATATTATAAAATAATAAATTAGTAATTCTGTAAAGTATGAAACATTTCAAAACATCTTGATGTCTCCCAGACGTCAAAGACTACAATGGCACATGAAATGAATGACGTCTCCCAGACGTCATTGTATGTCAAGGGGTTAATAAAAATAAAATATATTCTTACACTTACGTAGCAGAAATTCAGTTTTTCATAAATGCTTCTTTTATAATACAAATGCATAGAAAAATTTGCCGTTAAACCGCAACAGACAGTTCTTTTGCATCCGATCATCTTATATAGAAATTCCGCATACACTTTTATTGGTTCGGAATCAATGCGTCCCACTGTACACCCCGTACGCTCGAAGTTGCTATAAATTGGACACGTTCGGATCGAAACTTGCTGGATATTTCCTGTTTGCCTGATTTCTCTCCTCTCCGAGCTGGAGCGGATGCAGGAAAAACGAAAGAGACGTATATACATAGTAGGTGGCAATGCGACGTCGGGAAGCGAAGAGAAAATAATAAAAAAAGAAGAAAGAAGAAAAAGTAGCGAGAGATCGAAGGTCGACCGTTTGGATGTGATTGTAATCAGAATCGGCCTTATTCCCTTATTTATAGTCGGCAAAATCCGCCAGCCGTGTATACGTTCGCGCATAAAAAGCTCGTAAAAAGCGGAAAACTGCGACAGGCCGATCGAGCTGCTCCCAGGAAATAGAATCGGTCGTTCCCCAGCGAGAATCAAAAAAGTGACCAATCGAAGTTGAGATCCTCGGCGTTCGTAAAAAAAAAAAGGGGGAAGAGAAAGAAATGATGGCCTTCAGAGTAGTTTAACGTCGATAGACTCCGCTTTCCGATTCCGTCCGATCGGATATCGCGTACGTTCGTCACGCCCGTGCGACGCATCATTCTAGTTAATGACTCGAATTTCATGCCGCGTGCGTTGGGAATGACGCGCGAAAAATAAATTAGCGTTTAAAGCAATGGCCAACCGAGGCGAAAGAACGGATCCGCGATTTTAACGGGCTTCAATACAGGGCAGGCGTGACCTTTACTGGGGCCGGGCTCCAAAATTTTGCCAGAATACACATTCAAATTCGATACTTAAATTTCACAATAAGGAATTATTTATTTTTACTTATTATACTTCAGTGCAAAGGATGTTACATATTATATATTTTTTGTAAGATAAATATCAAATTCTTTTTCTCGCTTTTCTTGCCGCCAAGTCTTTGATCACGTCATAAAAATTTATTGAATTTGTTATTTCGCTTTCTATTGAAAGAATAATTGGAGACGTATATCGTTGTTGGCTTTTTGACGATCGCAGATAATTTTTTATTAGTTTCAACCGCTAGAAACTACGTTCGGCTGAAGCCACGGGCTACTGGTGTAATTAATATAGGAAAATTTTACTTTAACAACTTTAGTAGAGCGAGAGATAGGATTCAGGTGTGAATAAAATAAACATTCAATTCTAAACATCCTACGTTCACACGGCTATTGCTCGACTCAAGCACTCTTCAGATCTTCCCAAACTAGCATCCACTCGATCGCATTTCTACATATTAAATTCTTATAGGAAAATTCTATTTTGATGATTTTAGTAGAGCGAGAGATGGGACTCAGGTGTGAATAAAATAAAAGTGGAGTAATTAAAATATTAATAAATGTATATTTAAAATAATTTAACAGTAACAACTTAAACGACTTTACAACTTAGCAACTTCAACGTTCAGAATCACGCTCTTTCTACGTTCACAGTCAAACTCTTCCTACCACGTTAGTCAAACACTTTTTGCCCCACGTTCACATTTTCCCCGTCATATATTCTTCCAAACACTCGTTTCCTTTTTTTCTAATTGTCAACCTTTCTCACTCGATGCATTCGGTCACGATCACCCAAAATTTCTCAATCGCTCATCTTTCACGCCTTAGAAACATTCGATTCTAAACATTCTACGTTCACACGGCTATTCCTCGACTCAAGCACTCTTCAGATCTTCCCAAACTAGCATCCACTCGATCGCATTTCTACATATTAAATTCTTTTTCCCGCCTTTTGCCGCCAATTTTTTGATTACGTCATAAAAATTTATTGAATCTGTTATTTCGCTTTCTATTGAAAGAATAACTAGAGACGTATATCGTTGTTGGCTTTTTGACGATTGCAGATAATTTTTTATTAGTTTCAACCGCTAGAAACTACGTTCGGCTAAAGCCACGGTTACTGGCGTAATTAACATTATTTGTAACGCAATTAATAGATTTGAATATGCTTCAGAAATATTGTTTTTTACAATATAATTCGCTGCCACAGAATATTTCAGTGCAAAGGTGGAAGAGAAAATTTTGCAATCATGTCAGTGTGCAGCAAACTGTCATCGATTAATGGATTATGTAGGAATGCGATCGAGCGGATGCGAGTTTGGAAAAGTCTGAAGAGTACTTGGGTTGGACGATTGTCGTGTGAACGCAGAATGTTTGGGCTCGAATGTTTCTAAGGCGTGAAAGATGAGAACTTGAGAAAACGTTGCGACTGAGAAATTTTTGATGGTCGTGACCGAATACATCAAGTGAGAAAGGTTGACGATTAGAATGAAAGGAAACGAGTGTTTGAAAGAATATATGACGGGGAAAATGCGAGCGCGTGGCAGAAAGTGTTTGACTGTAAACGTAGAAAGAATGTGATTCTGAACGTAGTAATTGCTAATTTATAAAGTCAGAAAGTATTGGACGGTGAGGCAGAAAGTGTTTGACTAACATAAAATAAAGGTTTTGATTGTGAACGTAGAAGGAGTGTTGAAGTTGCTAAGTTGTAAAGTCGTTTAAGTTGTTATTGTTAAATTGTTTTAAATGTACTTTTATTAATACTTTAATCGCTTGACTTTTATTTTTCACACCTGAATTCCATCTTCCGTTCTACAAAAATCATTTTATAGAATTTTCCTATAATTATGCGATTGCATTTTCTACACGCACCCGAATAGTCTACGATACAGGAGGTCCTGCAAGACGCCTGATGAGTTTTCGTAGACCACGGGGCCTTTCAAAAATGCGGGGCCAGATTTCGGCGAACGCGCTGGCCCTGCTTCAGCATGACCGATCGTTTGACGTTAACTCGTTTTAACGATGATTAAAATTCCGCGTTGAAACGAGGAATGACGATTTCGATAACGATCAATCTTCCGACAGCGTGACAGGACGTCTGCGAGCTAAATAAAATAGTTGCATTACCATAGAAAAAGCTGGTCGAAGGATCGTGCGATTCTGCCGGTCTTTGCGGCTGCCTGGACGAAGGTGGAGAGCCTGGAAGAGAGAGGGGCTGGGGGAGGGGGTTGGAAGATGCCGGAAGTTTAATTGCCATCGGTTGACTCGTGCTCGTTTTGCACGAATTGGGCTTTCACGTTATGAAAGAACCGCGGGAACGATCGACTCGGTCCCGTATTTACGGATACGAAACTTTCACTTCGACAACTCCGTAGACGAAACTGTCCCTTTGGACGGTTTCAGGTCAAAGTAGATTTTTCCTCGAAACACGTTTCTTTTCGTTTAATTGCGTTTCGCCACCCAGTCGCAACGTCACGTTTCCGATCGTTCATTTTCGATAATTCAATCGGCGCGATGTCTTAACCTTTTTACACCAGTCTCTCTACCATACATTCATTCGTTATGCGAATGGTTGTCTCTTCAGGTAACTTCTTGTAATATTTTGATTTAAATCAGAATTCTTAATACTGTAGGATTAAATGGCCGAGGGGTTATACACGAACTACTCTTGGAATTCTGACTATGACAACGACAACGAACTCTACTAGGACAACGAACTGACACCTTTTTTTTTTTTTATTTATTATATTGATTAAGGGTCGTACCCGTCTGTAAGCCAGATTCACCGACCAAATGAGATTTGTACTGTAAGTGATTGTTGTCTTCAACGGTGGATGGGGTTGGAGAGAAAAATTTGCAAAAAAACTCTCATTGTGAATAAAACTGATAATGTTGTGTATGACTAGGACATCGAACTGATACCTCTCGCGAGGTATATTCCTATTTATTTGTCTCCGGTCTGATAGGCAGTTCCTATCTTTGCCAATCAGGACCTTCAAAAAATGCACGCCTTCGATGTCCCCACTCCGTGCAAACCTCGGTAACGTTTTTCAATCTGGGACATCGGCTGCTCATATTTTCTTCGGTGACCAGGTTTACGATGCGACTCTTTATTTTTACAAATGACCTAGCGATCCGTAAGCCTCATAAACCTGGTTCTTGTCCGGGCGACCATCTGTTTAATACCCGGGTCATCATAAGGACCATTCTTAAATTGCCTACAATATTGTTTTAATTTTTTAACCTGCGAGATGGAGCTTTCGTCGTTAAAAATAAAGGTGATCTTAACTTCTTTGAAATCCTTACACTTGCTAAAAAATTATTACCCGCATGTTACGGATTCCTTCATACCATACGACTATTATATAGAAATTAAAAATAACAGAGATATTCAAAGTGATCAAAGTTATTGGTCCACCTTGTATACAGGGTGTTCGGACAGCCTTGGGCTTAAATTGAAAGAGTAACTCCCTGAGACATTCTAAGACGAAAATCAAGAGTAACGATTTTGCGTTTGAGGCTTTGTTTACGAGTTATAACTAGTTAAAGATATCGTTTAATCCGGACCGTTCGATGCTTGAGCATCACTGTGGACTCAGCGACGTTACCGACCGAGTTGCCTCGGTTACCCGTTCTCAAGAGTCGAACGGTCCGGATTAAACGATATCTTTAACCAGTTATAACTCGTAAACAAAGCCTCAAACGCAAAATCGTTACTCTTGATTTTCGTCTTAGAATGTCCCAGGGAGTTACTCTTTCAATTTAAGTCCAGGGCTGTCCGAACACCCCGTATGTAACTAGCATAATAAACTTCTTGCTGTCTTTCAACCCACGTGTTATCAGTTAACAAGTAACATATCGCATATTGTGTACAGTTAAACCTGTTTTTGTGCGGCCTTTTTCTATGTGATTTTATTTTTGTGCAATTTTTATTATGCGGTATATGAATTCCAACGGTGTTGGCATTATTTTATTTATTATACCGTTGTAATGTTTTCTATCAGTGTACATATGTACATTGCAATGCTCTGTTAGCCTTTAGGTGCCCTGTTCATTTATTATAAACAATCTCCCGACAATGCAGAAATCACTGTGCTAACACATAATATTAGCGGAGAAGGCTTTGACACTATCAACGAAAATGATCTTGTCGAAATGATTGAGGACAAAACCGTAAATGATAGTGACATTATCAATAACTTGATAGATTATGAAGACGGACAAGAAGAACCGGATTCTATGACAGCGGATAAAATATATGCAGGAATCCAGCTTTCCAATAAATTGGAAAAGCATTTTCTTAAAGTAGATATCAATTCCGAAAGGAGTTTGAAATACCAAAGAGAACTTCGATCATGTATATCTGATTATCGTAACGTTTATAAGCAACTGATCAAGCGACCGCTGTCGCAAAAACTTATCACCGACTTTATGGTAACAAAAATTAAATCAATTGTAATATATTCAAGTGACGAAAGTGATTGTGAACCAATTCATTACAAGAAGATAATTTTGGACTATAACGAGTAGCAGAGAATTATGTGCATTTTGAAAATTTCTCCATGTGTAAAACGAGAAATTAACACGTTTTTAACACGTACGCGGACGTGAATACTATAGCATTCATTTTCATTGTGATACAGAATGACGTGGATGCTATAGCATTCAAATTTTAAAACCAATTATTATTGATTTAATTTTATATAACCTCGATTCAAATATCGTCGTGGATGCTATAGCATTCATTAAATATAACTGTTAAAATGTGATATTCCGACTGCTCTTACAAAATGTATCTAATCACATATCGGATATCACAATTAATTTAGAAAAAAATCGCGTGTCTATTTTTGCACTTTACTGAGCTTTTTACTGCCCGCGAACGTCTTAAAATCTTTCTATGTATAATTTAATTATTTATTTTGTTTGAAAGTACTTTCTCGCTATTTCGTAAATATTTGACGTATTTTCTAATTGTAAGTGCTACTTTTTTTATATGGTCCCGCTCCACCGCATAAAAAGATTTTCTCTAATATGTAGTAAAAAATTATTTGCTATAAGTATTTATGAAGTTTCCGAATATCTTTTTTTGTGCGGTTTCTTTTATACGGTTTCTATCTACCACACAAAAACAGGTTTGACCGTATACCGTTATATTTTCTAGTGCATTACCATTAGACCTTTAGATGTCTTTCCATTCATCAGAACATATTTTGTAGACATTATCGTTCGTAATATCAATACTACAGTCCTACCTTGATTTAAACCTTCCCGACCTGCATAATTTTTTACTTTCATCGCCTTTAGGCAATGCGATTAGCATCTGGCTAAACTTTCAAATTCGTATCTGTGTGTAATACGTACATATACGTTTATACTTTATTTATAAATATACATTAAATCCTATCTACAATGTCACTCTTATTAATCGTTTGCGTACCACGAGCCGCTTTCGCGCTCTTCCGATTTCTTGTCGAGAAACCCCAGCACATTTGACCGATCCAGACAACTGACGGCGCTCACATAATATATAATAATATACATAAAACATAAAATAATAAGTTACAAATTAAAAATATGAAAAATTTGAAGAACAAATAATACTTTGACACATAATTGAAGGAGCGTTGTCGCGCTCCTCGGCTTTTTTCAACATATAATCGAAAGAGTGTTTTTTAAAACCCGTCTGGTACGCAAACAGTTAATATCAATATAGATATGTACTTATTTGAACAGGTATTTTGTATAAATATATATATGTGACATTGGAATATGAAAAGAAATCACTTAGAAGGAAAGCGGATCTGATTGGTTATAGCTTCCATACATTCACCTTGTTTGATATAATTTTGGACACAGGGCATATGTATTTTCAGTATTACCCGGAATAAAAACATTATCAAATCAGGTTATATAATGCCGAGTGACGAAAACAATCGGGCGGAATTAGCAAAATGCCCCTCTTGTCCCTGTACTGTCTCGTGGGACTTCTTCCCAGCTCCCAATAGTACTTCGTGTTTATTCCGATTTGTGTCTTTTTTTCGGCTTACGTTTCTACCTTAGAACCAATTAAACGTAAGTACAACTGTACCATTTAAAAGAGAACAAACTCATAATTGCTAATAGTTACCCTAACCTCATGTTTACCCATTTTACTCTATAGCTTCTCTATTTCACTAGAATTAAAAAAAGATGTTAGGTTGGTATTGTTAACGATTGCAGATAGCAAATAGTTTTCTTTAACATTATTCGCTCGGTTGTCTTAGACAGGTGTCGAGACAAAATGTACTATTGGGAAACGAGAAGATGACCGACTATCCTTAAGCTAAAAGACGTGAGACGCAAGATGAATCAGTGGCCCGCTCCATCTAATCCCTTCCACTTCCCAGATTCTTGTTTATTACTGGCGAAGTCTAGCACCTCTTCTGCTTATCGCGTAACGAAGAAAGCGGTGGAAACAAAACGTGACACAATGAGATACAGCACAAGTAAATGGCACTGGCGTAGACATAAACTTAGAATATTAACATCGCAACTATTCTAAACTGTATCGGTACCTAAAGAAAGTCAGTTGCTCTTTCTGCATTCAGAAATAATATAATGCAAATAAGGATATTAGAAATTTCTAAATAAAAAGATTAGTTTTCATTGTTTAATAATGTTTAATATTGTATGATAGTCACGTTACAAGTTAAAATAAAATTTCATATCGTTCTATTCAAATCCCTGTATTAAAGATATTTATAATTTTATTAAACATCGTTACATTTTATTAATGCAAGAGACTTTATTATTTTTATACTTTACCTTATATTAATATTTAATTGATTCACATTTGGCTTTAATAACAGCTCAAAGATGGTCCTCCATACTATATATTAATTTTTGTTTAACATTTACGTCCATGGTGTTCTATATTTCAATAATTTTCTCTTTTGGTAATATTTCATTCTTTATTTCTAATTATTTAACCTTTTACCTATTTCAGACCACAAATGATCGACGCGGTTTTTGTCAGGACTTTGTGGTGGTGTATTTAGGGTATGGAGTGTATTATATAGTATTCTTTTTTTTACAAGCACAATGTTTCATTGCAATATTAACATTGCAGCTATTTTAAACTATATCGCTACCTAAAGCCAGCCACTCTTTCTGCATTCAGAAATGATATAATGCAAATAAGGATATTAGAAATTTTCTAAATAAAAAAATTAGTTTTCATTGCTTAATAACGTTTAATATTGTATGATAATCATGTTACAAATTAAAATAAAATTTGATATCGTTCTATTCGAATCTCTGTATTAAAGATATCCATAATTTTATTAAACATCGTTACATTTTATTAATGCAATGAGACAATCCTATCTACAATTTTCTGCATTTTCTAAATTTCTACATTATCCTCTGATATCTGCAAATCCTACTCCTATGGAGTCCGTTCGCGCGGCATCTAAAAAATGGAGAGAATGGGTGGAAGAAGCAGCTGATTCCCCTTATGTCTCACGTCTTTTAGTTTGTGGATAGTCGGACATCTTTTCGTTTCCCAGTAGTACATATTACGATGGATTTCAGTTGCAGGATTAATTGCACATTCGCGTGTTCTCGGTCACAGTCGATTCCCTCGAAACTGCGTTATCTTTCCGTCACGTGAAACGCGGCACGACCACGAGATAGATGGACGACACGGCGGCGCAGTGTGGCGAATTGAACGGTGATCGGCCGCCGTCTCTCGTTTATCCGACCCTTTCGTGTGGATTCACTTATGCCTTTCCATCTATGGCGTTCCATTCATGATTAACGCTGGAGTCTCGTCGAGAACGGCACGACTTTGGCAACTCCGTCGCTCCTCCCTTACCCCGCCCGACCTCTACCACGAGCTGCTTCCCATCAAGCATCGATGAACCGAAGTATTTTCGGGTACGGAGTCGCTGCCAGGCCGGTCGAGGGTGTGGGAAGTAGAATAGCGAAAGAGCGAGACAGAGAGCGCAGAGGGCTGATGTTGAGGGAATGCCGTGGGACGGCGGTGAGTGGCAGGGTGCGGGGGTGCACGGGACGGTACCGAGAGAGACGATGGGTGTGAGTTGGCCGGAGTGGTGTTTCCCCGGGGTAAGCATGAGCATATACTTGCCTGGGGCTTATTCAGACAAATCGGTGATTGCTACGGAGGCGAGCGAAATGGTAGCTCGCCACACTACCAGCATCCCTGTTCCCCCTCCCCATTCGCCGTTCCTGCCTGAACCGCACGCCACCTTCCAAGAGCAACAAAGACAGTGGTTTCAGCCCGAAATTTGCGATAGAGGTGAAAAGAGAACGAGAAAGATGGACGGATATAGGTGGATAGAAGCCCTCGCCGGGGGAAGGGGGAGGGGGCAAGTTTTGGGAGAGGAGAGACGAAGCGAGATCGTCGAGGTTAGAACGAAGAAGCATCGGAGGGAAGGAGAGCGAAGAATGATTGTTTCCATGATTACAATGGAACGGAAGAGGAAAAGGGATGGAGGCTGGCTCGGGGTAAGGGTATGGGGAGCAATCTCTTAGCGCTAACGTAGATTCGTTGCTCAGGGTCTCTCGAAATATTACACCGGAGGGGTACGAAAACCCTGGCCGTACCCACCGGGGAATTTCGTAACTCCATGGATAATGTGTGTCAGCCGTCGAACAGGTTCTGAAATTTTCCGGAGAAATCTCGCGGTCCGTTTTCCGACTCAAGGACGGAAACGTGCATGGCTTTCCGATGGGCCGCCGCAGCGCCTCGGATGCAATTTGCGAGCTCGAATGCGTCCCCTGCGAATCTCTTCTAATCGAGGCACCACGTGGGGCTCTCACAACAAGTGACTATAACAGCAACAAAACTGAGACCGAAACCAATCCGTCTGAATTTTTCAATTTAGACGTTTTCACCGTTTCAGAAATTCTGCACTAATTCTTGACCGCTTGTGCAATAGCACGTTATTACAGAACTGGAGTCGCCTACTATGATGAACTGCGTCTAAAACTTGTCTAAATTTAGGAAAGTCTGAACAGTTCCATTAAGATATAAAGGATACGAGAGTTTCCGAATTCTAGAAGAAGTACAACCACATTTGAACACCAGAACTACCGATTACGAATTATGCATACTTATATCGCAGAAATTATGTTGAAAATTATGAAAATATACTTAATATAAAGGAAACAAATTTTGATTTATACCTTTCACCAACAGTGAACTTTTATAAAAAGACTAGCTGTTTTGGGGATGAGTTTTGAAAAAATCGCATACACATAAAATCACCAATTTTGCAATCCCTTAACTATAATTTTAACCAGAAAATTAAATACTTACTAATTTTTATAGCACTTGCTTCAAAATCGGCGGATTTACAAACAAACTTTCGTTCTTTATTTTATTCCCTTGGGGGTTGATTTTACAAAAACCTATATCATATTTCTTTATTTCTAACAAAAAAGCTAAATACCAGTTTTCCTACTGCTTGCTTCAAAATCGGCGGATTTAACCCCCTTAGAGGTGGAGTATCAAAAAATTCTTCCTTAGTGTGTGCTTACCTCATGAAAGAATGAGAATCATTGCCAAAATTTCATGTTTCTAGCTTCAGTAATTTATCTGCTCATATTAATCATATCTGCGATTATGAATCAGTCAGTCAGTCAGAACGTGTCTTTTTTGTTGTATAGATTACAAATTATTGATCATTTCGATCGTTAGTAGTTCTAATGCTAATACGTTTATGGTACACATAAACACGTGTGTTATCGTACACGATTGGAGACGATGCAAAACGCATAGATTGTACAAATCAGCTACAGATCCGACGAACAATTTTTCGTCCTACATGTACAAGAAGTTCGTTGCTCGGGGAACGGTCGAGCGCTATCCTGAAGTAGCATCAAACGAATCGTTATCATTGCCGTCGGAATAACGACTCTGCAGGCGACGTAATAGTTTCCGCTCTCGTCCTGCGCTGGACAAAGTGTTGTTCCCCCGTGACAAAGTACTTAAGATATTATCGATTGTCCACCGGGAAGGAAAGAATTCAAACGACCGGATCACCCTTTCTTTAGTCCCCTCCGCTTATTCTTTCTTTATCTGAACCAGTCAGAGACACGACGATATCTTATCCTCGACCATGGATTATCCTCAACAAAACCTCCGTCGCAACCTAGTTGGATCCCAGGAAGGTGTTCCAACGCCGCCTCTAGCTGTCTAAGTAGACTCTTTGTCTAATTGCAGCTGCAAGATGCGATGATAAAGCGACTCACGCGGTTCCTCTCAATTTCCCATTCAGCGGCGCACACCTTCGCTCCCTCCCGGAAGCTGGATATAATTTCAAGGAACCGTGGCGTTATCTAGAAACGAAACGACATCGGACAGCGAAGGTATTCGCAGGGGTCGCAGGATCGATCCGAGGTGGCTTCATGGCCCAACAGAGACAGGATATAAGGCATAAGGCGTAAGATACGGGAGTGTAAGAGGAATTCCGCGCACGCCTTGGAGGGCGGGCACATTAGTCGGTTCCCATGTGGGAGGGTTAGGGTCGCCAGCTACTCGAGCTAGGTACACGGACTGACACCGCGTATACGAATGATCGGTGTCGCATGACATCGTGTAACCCGATGTATATACGGGCCTATAGGTGGTAGACATACGGGACGAGCACGACAGTCACTTCGGATTAATTATCAGCAGCAGCGTTATAGATAACACGTAGGAGATGCGGGAGTAGCAGCAGGCCATGGGGCAAAGGGATACGAGATACGATGTTAAATTGAACCTTTCGTCGGGTTGATTCCTGCGGTGCCAATGGCACATCGGCTTGAGGCTCGCCTAAAAGCAATTACTGTTGCCGGCCATACGTGCGAGCACGTATCAGCCGCGGATATAATACGTCGGTGCGCATAAACACACGGCGAGACACAGAGCTGGTACACGCGATATAATATCGACTCGAGCTGTCCTCTATTCGGTTACCTCGATCGCCACCTGCGTAGCCGCCCTCATCAACGGCAAACCTCTCCAGACCCTAACGCTGGGTAGCGTTATCTCGCGTTGATCTTGTTCCAGGGGTCGAGATCCCGCTTCTCCACGCGACCTTTTTTGGATCGAAGGATGCCAGTTTTGCTGCCTGCCGCCGGTCCTGCTCGCTATAACAAGCTTGTCGAGCTAACGGTGATTGCTTGAACCTTTGATACCGGATACTGTTGGATTGATCAAACAGATTTCATAAAGAATCGAGCCATGCGATAACAATCTTATTAATAATAAGGAAAGGGTAGTTTGTTTCATCTATTGTCATTTCAGGCTAAGATTACATTGTATTGTATAAATATCGTATAAATACGAAAGTAAACAGATATTAAGCAGAAAGTGATTTTCAATATATCTTTAAGCATATTAATATCCTACACTAATATTCCCAACAGTTTCTTTAACACGTTCGTCGCTCAGCGTGATTCGCCTGAGTTTCTCGCTGGGCCCAAATCCGATTGCATAGAAAGTTGGGGTAAAAAAATGTAAAAACAGCAAAAATTTTTACTTTTTATTTTTATTTTATGTATTTTATATTTACGTATATTATACTTCAATGCTTATTCCATTAAATTCCTTTTAAAATTCCAATTTAAAGTCCAGTTTAACTTTAAGAAAAAGAGCGTCACCGAAATATGGATAACGTGGCAGCGAACGTGTTAATCCTCGGATGGCGACCTGTGATCACAGTGTAAGAAAGCTGTCCCTGGGTCCGTTTGGAGTAACTAACGTGTTTTTTAAACATTGCTTTTCTACTAAAATCACATGTTATACACGAATACGAAATACAGATAAATGTTGGCCTTTATTCGTCATTTGAGTATTGTGTACACACGATGTAATTTGATACGATAAATTTGGTTGTTCGAGGGTAAGCGTATTAAAGGTCATCAATTGTTCTTTCAGTCAATTTAAATTTTTGATTTTTAATGTTTATGATTACGCAGATCCTGGAATTCCCTTTTATCTACAGGCAGGTAGTTTCACAACTTGATCACCTCGAATAACTTGGGAATTATTTATTAGAGCAAAAGATGTTTCAAGTAAAAGTCGCATGGCACATAAAAATATTGCATTAGCATATACCTTTCTTGATATTACGCAACTTTTATTTGAAACATTCCTTTTTTTATAACAAGTAATTCATAAGTTATTTGAAGTGATTAAGTAGTGAGACTTATCTCCATATACATAAATAACTATAGTGTTAAGAAACAAAATTTAACACTAGAACTATCTGTATCTATTTGCATGGGACAGATCAGATGGAAAATTACATGAAAAAATATTGAATACATAGGAAACAAATCCTTATTTATGCCTTCTGCAGAAAATCATAGTGAATTTTAGAAGCTTGGTAAAGTAAATTTATGAGATTGCTATGAATAATCATCAATCCGTCATTTTGACTGCTCTGGTAGTTCTAATGTTAACAACATAAATGATCTGAAAAAAAGTTGCAAATAAAATTTCGCGTTACCGTGGCACTGATTCTTAATAGGTTAATATAAACGAACAATAAATAATTTATATTGCTATAAGCAAAATTATGGTGCCTGCGAGATACATAGTTTATTGTTGAAGGATCAAAGAAAATGATGCACGTTGAAAACAAAATGGTTCCTCGTCTAGCTAGGCTACCTATGCTTCACGGTGGGTAAACGATCGAGTTAATACGGAAATTGCTTACGTCATTAGATTTTCAGGCGGACGTTTGTCCCCTTTATCATCGGTTATTTAATCATCACTGCATACCTGTTCCGTATGACATTCTACTACATAATTGAATAGAAACATCAATATAATTAACTGCGCGCATGTACGTAGGCGTGCAGTCACGTGTGCGTTTATCCAGAACGCGGAATATTATATACACATGCATCCATGCACACACACTGCCCGTAATATTAACACAATTAGGTTGGCAGGAAGGAATACAGCACGTGTCTTTGTCATACGGATGGACAATATATGTTCACGTCAAGCTGTATGATAAATGTAAACGTAGCCATCGATTTTAACACTGAAAGTGTTTATAGGCTCGATTTCCGTAAAAATGTGACGGAAATTAACTGTCACGAAATTCGATACAAGTAAGGGAGGGGATAAAAGATAAATACTTAACCAGATCTCGATTGTAAAATGAGTCGAAAGGTAAGAGAAAGCCGTGTGTTGGTGATCGTACGCGAAGAACGGCAGAGTGAAAGGATAAAAGTAATGAAAAACAATTTTATCCAACTTTTTTTTCGAACCTAATCTTTGAAAACAATAAAAATAAAGCTACAACTCCTTCGTTCATGCTCGTTCAGACACTTTCAGTGATAGAAAGTTGTAGAGCGTACAGCTTTTCCAGTTCTTCTATAAATTTAATGCCAGTTTACAGAGTACTATTGAATTTATATTTAATTTGTACTAAAAAAATATTATTTACTTTGTTTTTAACTACATCAAAAGCTGATTAAAATTAGACGCAAAAAATAAAAAATTTAAACAAAATATCGATTTTTGTTTAGAATTTTTATTCAATTGTTTAAAAAAGGTTGACAAATGATTTATCATATGATAGATCTTGTTTAAAGAGGTTGGTAACATTTACTTGAAAATCTTTCTCCTATGTTGTATAGTTTCCAAGTTATAACCAGAAAATCAAAAATAACCGTATATTCGAGTCAATTTCTACTCCTTAAAGTGAATTTGAATAGTAAAAAAGATGCGTGATACATATATATATATGTATCTTAAATACTCACGAAATTTTTAAATTTTTTGAAATTCTTCCCTTGTTAGACATAAATTTCTGCTTGTTAAATGTTACTACATGTTAAACGTTAAATATGTAACTTCGGAAAACGTTTAAAGTTTTCCATTATTTTTGAAGTCACTGATTTAAGAAAGAGAACAGCATAAAATCTAAATTTGAAATCTTATTATTATATTTGAAATTGTAGTACATTTATTTGAGAAGCGTATCTATTCAGTTTTAAAAGCCAAAGAACAAAACATTAACTTTGAAACAAGGTTAAATCGAGGTGATTATATGTTCAATTTTTCAAAACTGTGATACTAAAATTATCTAAGATCGAAGTCTAAAATTTTAACCTAAAAATTTCTCGAAGATATGTATCTACAGATGCTGCGAATCTGCAGAAAATCGGTAGCTATTATTGGCAATCTTGTGCGATTTAGGACTCGAAGTCGTTTCAAATTGCGGCCAAGTGGCACATATCTGCCCCCGTGTTGAACACAGTAGCCAGTGATTTGTACCAGAACAAAAAAAAATGTCCGGATATATATGAGATACCTAAATAGATAGGAAAATCAAGAATTTAAAGTCGAAAACTAATCTTCAACTACAATCATATATGTTTGTTTCGTTAATCAAAAATAACAGGAAGACCACTTCCTGGTCTTAAATTTCTAGGATCACGGAGACGGTCTCATTTATTTGAATATCCCGCAGATACCTGAATAATTTTTGTCTATTCAAATGTCTCGCATAGGGACCCAAATATCTCACGAATAAACGGTTGATCGAAATCATAAAATGGAGCGTCGGGATGGTTTAATCTTCGTGAAACAAAAGAAACGCTGAAAACGTTCTCTGTTCGCTGTCTCAGGTGGGATGGATTCGGGTGGAGGACAAGACGATATTGTCGATGGGCCAGCGAACGGTGACCAACTCGCCCCGCTTCCTCGTCACGTTGGAGAACGTGAAGTCGAAGAACCAGAACAAATCGAGGGCCGAGGAGGAGGCGACGTCGCGGCTCCACATTCGCCAGCTTCGGGAAGCTGACCGAGGCTGCTATATGTGCCAGCTGAACACGGAGCCCATGTTGAGCCAGCTGGGTTGCGTGGATGTCCTAGGTATGCCTAATTGCGTGTTATACCGCATTCCTACGGTCAGGTACAGTTGGGTGTTTGCGGTCGGTCGTAGAGACGTCACGTACGCACGCACCGGTTTCGATTAGCCTACCTCGAGAAGGGACGGAAAATATGCACGCCTCGCCGCTAGAATACGTTTCAATGGGACCCCGCCAGAACGGACCGCAATGTTACGTTGCTCACTACCCACCTTCTATTCGTTCCACCCCCAACCCTCTATCTGCCCCTTCCCGTCCTTCTGCTCCGACCCTCCGCTTCCTACACGGTACAACGTACTCACGTGCACGCGTATATTACCGCCGCCTCTATGGGCCGGTCTACAAGAGTACGTGTACGCGTGTGCACACGCGGCTACATCGTGCGTGTGCTCGTGGACACCGGGGAGAAACAGAATTCATCGAGAGTGTGTATGCCTCTGCCTCGGCATTCAACTCGAAAGAGCGATCGGCCCGAATGGAATGAAATTCCTTTGTAAGCAAACACAGGGAAAGTCCCGATTCCTTTTTTTCGCCGCCCTACCTCGGTCGAACCTCCGCGTACAGGATATTTGTCCAAGCTGAACGTGTGTAATTGAAATGGCCCCGCGCTCCTTCAAAAGGAACGAGATTTTCATCGCGAAAGTGTTCCTTCCCTACCGCTACCCGTCGGGATAGAGGGTATTTAATTTTCCTTGAAAGTATGGCCGTTTTAACCTGATTTCACTTTTGCCGGCGCGACCCTTCGACCGACGAGCCCGCCCAATCTCCATGCCGGATTTAACGTAGCCTGAGGATCATACCGGAGAATCTTTATGGCGGCCTCGTGATTTCAGCCCGGAACCACTTCACGAAGTCTCGATGCGTTTTCCTGCTAGCATTACAACTTCGTTCGCTTCGAAACTTTGCCCGTTCGACTTCGAGTTTGAACAAAACTTTTACCGAATGTTAGGGATTTGATAATTATTTGTATGTATTATGGAAACCGGTTCTGGTTTATTATCACGGGGTCTGGGCCTGACCATCGCGTATCCCCTGGGTCAGAGCCTAACACCACACTTTTGCCAGTAAATTCCTTTTCCTGAACTTTTCTCTCCACCTTCCAATTGTCCACTTTCCTTTCCCACATCCTATTTTTCGAACCTTTAAAAGGCGCCCGACCTTCGTCCACTGGTAGAAGCAAAACTAAAAAAAAAAACGAAGAAAATACTAGTGAAACAATAAAGCTCGGCACCTGGGTAGTAAGAGTCAAGGTGATTGTCAAGGAAGGGGCAGCAACGCAAGAGCCGAGACAATATGTCACCTTGGAAATTAAGATACGTTGTCGCGGTCGATAACACCGAATACGAATGGATTTCTGATTATCTACGTTCTCCGCAACACAAATTGGCTCTTTTTTTCTTCCAGTCCCGCCCGATATATTGAGCACCGGCACGTCGGAGGGTGAGGTGTCTGTTATGGAGGGTGAGAACGCCACCCTCTCGTGTAAGGCCTCCGGGAGACCGTCACCTCGTGTGCTTTGGCGACGCGAGAAAAGTGGTTCCATACTTATGAGGGGTCTTCACGATCCGCTGATACCAGGTAAGATATTACATTTTTATCTCGGCTCGAGTACTCTCGCGACCGTCGTTGCCGGTGACAAATAACGTTCGATTCTCTTCTTTTTATTAATTCGCTGCCGCTTCGAACGGCCACCTAGCTCTCCTCGAGTATCACCTTTTAAATATTGGCCACCCTCGAATATGAACTCTTTCCTGACAAATTGTTTATTTCTTCGAGCTTATTTGTAGAAAAAATCGTTCAACTCGGGAATACCGTACAACGTAATAAAAATTATTCGATTTAACCCTTTAGTGACGGAATGAAAGATGTTGGTATCCAGATATTAATTATTTTATCCCATAACTGGTAAGGTAATTATTTTTACACGTATAAATATAATGGAGTCCACGAGATCTCATTGAACTTTTTAAATATTTGTGAAAAAGGTGCTTTGTTTAAAAATTAAATAAATTGCATCTTTTAACGCAAAACTAAAATAAATTCTGAAAAGTAGGGAAACGCGATACGTACACAATGAGTATTTCCCCAATTATAACGAAAACGGAAATTGCTGGAGCCTCTCAGATCTTAGCTTGCTAATTACAAGTTACGTTTTTTTAACCCCTTGACAAAAGACTTCGTATCTTACGTACATAGTAATATAAACTACTTTCCTAATTAACTTTATAGCGTGTTAAATTACAGTTAAAGTTCTGGAACACTTTGCATACTTTTTTCTTTTATGTTAATGAAGGAGTAGAACGCTTCTCTTTATTATTACACTGAAATTGCCGCTACAAGTTTTAGTTAACCAAAAAATAAATAATATATATTATAATAATTAATTGATAATTAATTCAAAATTAATATGACTATACAACTAACGTTTATTTAAATAAAATAATCATAAAATGCAACATTTTATAATTATAGCAATGTATCAATTACACCAAGTTTTCATTCAAGTTTGAGCAAGATTGCTAAAAATCTGTTTTTTTCTTTTACAATTTAGATTATTATACTTGTTACGCTCTTCCAAGATAAAATAAAAAATTTTTTAATTCAACACTTTTGTTTTTAAATACGAATTGTAACAGCATGCGACACATGAAAATACGTGAGGTTTGCACGAGATGTAGAGCTCAACGTCAAAAGGTTAATAGGAGTGGTAATTAAAATTTGGATCGGTGATTCGTCACTCGGAACGAGCATTCTCTAGAACTAATTATCCGAGGCGTCTGCGCGACTCGGTTCGCCAACACGATCCGTTTAGTGGAACATGAAGACATCGTAAATTCTCAGAGCTACGTGATGCCGATCCAAAGGAATTATGCTGGAACATGTCTCATTGAAAGCAGATTAGTTTAACCACGATAACTTTCAATATGTTTTCACATACGTGCCATTTGTTCGTGCTACGTGGACATCATGAATCAAAAAGTTGCTTTGCGTTTTAAATGCATATGTTATGGACTAAGTAATTAATACGAGCATTATTTATAATACCCAGCCATTATACATACGAATAACGATAAATAAAATCAGACAGTGTTATACAGGGTGTCCCAGGTTCTAATGTTCAAACTTTGTCAGTGTATTCCATGGCACAAAGTAAGAAAAAAATGTTACGTAAACATAGGTCATATAGAGCTTTATTAAGAAGTTATAACAAAAATTCAGAATAGGAATAGTAATTAACTTGCTGTTACTGCGAGCATTGGCTTCGATAGATCAACAGTATTGCGTTTGTCAGTGCGTTCATGTAAGCTACGTTTACTATCTGAGGTCACCAAATATTGAAACGAATTTTCGCCAATAATAGCTTATGAGGATCGCAACGAGGGCTGGCGTGTGAATAGATTCAAGCGGACACGTTTAAACGCTAAGAAATAGGTAATTATTTACTTTAGGGTCCTCAACTCCGATTTTAATGATTCTGAAATATGTTATAGAAGAGAGTATTCTGAACAACTGTTTCCTACACATATAACCGTCACTTGGCTTTAGTTTCCGAGATATTTGTGAAACTCCTTCCGTGCTACTACATTGAATTTTTGTTACAACTTCTTAAGGGGCCATTCTACTGTGACGGATTGAAAAGATCGAATTTTTTTGGCATTTTCTTAGACTTTAACATGTTAAGAACTTGTTCCCAAAGGGATTTAACAGAATTCGAAAAATTAACGAATTTTTGTTATAACTTCTTAATAAAGCTCTATATGACCCATGTTTAAATAACATTTTTTTCTTATTTTATGTCATAGAATACACTAACAAAGTTTGAACATTAAAACCTGGGACACCCTGTATATTAGGTGTGCAAATTAATTCGGTGCCTTTTGCGTGCGGAACCTATGTTCCCAACTTTTGAGTTTTTCCTAATTGATGTAACCGTTGTGATATGTTAGATGTGGGTAGCACCTAATTCCAGCACAAGCTTTTGTTGTTTTTTTCAAAGGTTTTTCAAATGTTTTTTAAACTGTTTTGCCTGTCCTCGGCGTGGCACGACCGATAGATTAAAATCCCCGTTTTGAAATCTTTGGAATCACTTTTTACATATTTTATACGTCACAGCATCATTACTCGAAGTGGAACAAACCATTCCTTAGCTTCAAAACCATTTTTCTTCAATTCAAAAGCAAAAAGAATGCAGTGCTTTAAATACTTCTTGTCTGACACCATATTGTTTACTGCTATCAGGTAAAATTATGCCGAGCTGCCGTTAATTGTTTTAATGTTCCTTAGAGTATAATGTTGCTACTTTCAAATCACCACAAGGCGGGAAAGATATTTTAATTTGAATGGAAGTTACGAAGCGTTAAATGCAAAGGCACCGAATTAATTTGCACACATAATACATTTAACGTAATTTATCATAATTTATTATGTTGACCGATCAATATAAATAATGCTATTAACTGATCGGACGTAATAATAATAACGATGTTCTTTTAACAGTATTAAAAAATATCGATTAGATTCGTTATTTTACTGTGTTTGAAGGTAGTTTCTGTAAATTGTAGAAGTATGCATATGCGTTCCTTTTTTGTTTCAAAGAGTAAATGGGTAAACAAATGGAAAACTACTGTAACTGCTGCACCAACAGATCACTATCCAACATCTACTATATGAATGCAATCAATACCAAAACCAAAGAAGAAAATATGAATTAAACCCAAACACCGCTTTGATCTCTCAGAAACATCAAAAAAATGTTATCAGCTATCTAAAAGAAATTCAACTATTTGATCAAATATAAAGAGGAAAGTCCAGTAAGTCGCTAAAGACCTCGAAATCAATGCGACTCTAAACCTTATAATAAAAAAAAGAGCATAACAATAATATTGCAAACTTTTAATCTTATTTTATGTTTTAATTCTTTTAATTTTTATCTTACAATTATTTTAATCTTCGAAAATTTAATCTTGATATATATTCCATTAATAAATAATAACTTCAAATAAGTTCTGATTAGGTGTGCATGAAGTTTCGGTTAAGTTTGTTCTGGTTATTCTGTCAAAATTAAATTACTCAAAGGAAATGGAGCTTTAATCAATATTTACTAGATTGCTTGAAATATTTGTACATTATTCATAATAACCGGGAATCATAAATAATGATTTGTTAATCAATTGGTCTATAACATATGCAACATATCAGTTTCTTAACTCTAAAAAAAAATTGTTATTTTGGTGAATGTTCGTATTAAATTACCTAATTTAACGTATCAGCATACATTGAATCATGTTTCTTACATTGCACGTCTATTATCTTGAAACATATTACATAAAAATGCAACTCAAATAGAATTTGAAGTAAAGCCGCTTATAAACATAATCGAGGATAATAAGGAACGAGTTAACCCAGGCATTTTGTTCAAACACTTTTCAAATCTCCATTTTTATTATTTAATAGTATATTAAAGTGTCAGGGAAATCTACACGCTGTCTTATTCTGTATCTTCGTGATTTGACTCATCTGGACATTAAATATAAGCATATTTTATAAATGTTTAAAGTCATTTTTTTATGAAACGAAACTTTTTATAAAAAAAATTTATTCTGCACTTTTAATTAAAATTATTTTACTTGTATTATTAGTTATACGACCCTTGTAACTGCACTATCAGTAGCGTTCAAATGAAATGCTTAAGTATTTAATTAATTATCAAATTGTATACGTGTATCACGACAAACATTATTCTTTTTCGATATTTCCAAAATTACTCTACTTTCTCAACTATTTTACAAATCAAAATTCAAGAAATTGCTAGTCCTATTTTCAATTTCATCCAAGACTGAAAACATCACAAATCGCCTAAAAGCAAAGCGTTATCCTCGAACGAAAGGGAAATACTCAATCTCTTTTTTTTTTCAATTTCAATACCTTAAGTCGGCTAAAATTTTACGTAATTTACTTCCTCTTGGCTACCAATGAATTGGCGAGTGAAAAATCGGTGACTACATGTAACCGCAATTCCGCGCGATTTAGCGTAGAGTGGTTCACACGTGCTATTTGCCCAGCGATTTTCCAAGTATCGCAAAATTCGACGTGAACAGCCCCTGCCCTCGGGGATGGTCGTAGTGAAAATACAGGGAACTTAACGGTCCGCATCGGGCCATAGATTTTTCGGTCGGACGCGCTGCAAATTCGTTGATCGAGCAAGATATTAATGGGACAAATTCTGGGACGGTGTTGATAAATCGATACGCAATATTTTGAGCACAGTCGGCATGGCAACAAAAATGCACGCAAACCGGCTGGCGACACGCAGCGTGCTGTCAACGCAACTAATGAATCTTCCATTTTCGATCAGATCTCATTAGGCGATTGACATATTTTGTCGGAGTCCGGGAGCGGCTTTGGTGACGCGCGTTCACTCGATAATAATGTAGTTCATCGTGCTCCATTGATTTCGAAAGTGTTGCTACCATACACGCGTAATTAAACGATAACACGATATCGTAACGCGACCGACCGATAAAATTATGAACTTTCCCTCGCCGCAATTTTTCCAGGAATTTTTTACCGCCCGCGCTTTTTCAGCTGACTTTCTTGATCGTTGAATTCGCGACAATAGTTGGCGAATAGTTGTCGATTGTTTTTTGGGTCGCCATGGATTGTTCGATACAAATGGAACGATCTGACGGTAATTGTTGCTTAACCCTCTCGATGCTGATTAAAATGATGGTGCACTGTAAAAGAACGTATATCCTTTTTTTTTACGATTGAAAACAATTCTGGGTAATATAAAAACTCGGAAAAAAGATCGTTTGTTTTTGAATTTTAATGATCAACGAGCCACTTCGGCGGATAATTTTTATACACGACAAACTTGTGAAATCAACAAATGAAAGAATCATTAGTCTCAATGCTCGTATTTTTAACACTAAAATTACCAGAGCCGTCAAAATGACAGATTGATGATTATTCATAGCAACCTTATAAAATCACTTCACCAAGTTTCCAAAATTTACTATGATTTTCTGCAGAAGGTATAAATAAAGATTTGTTTCCTGTGTATTCGATATTTTTTCGTGTAACTTTCAATTTGATCTGTTTCATGCAAATAAGTACATTATAATCGTCGGTAGTACTAGTGTTAATGCTTGTAAAGTTAAAATCAAACGTCCACTCATTTTAGAATCTTTCGTTTTCCCATTTTTAGGATATTCATTAGTATATTCACCTCCTAGATAGGTATTTATGAATTGCATGCTATTAAAGATGCATAAATGCTCTTGAAATTAGTCCCTTAAAATGTGAAAAAATTTTATTGCATATATGTGCATATTATCACTAGATTAATAGTTCAAATTAAACTGTTGTATAATACTTAAATGTTACTTTGGAGATAAGAGATTTTTAATAAACATTAATTGCTTGAAAATAAACCCTTTCTACTAAAGTAAGAATTATCTGAATCGATACAGTTCTAAAAACGAAATTTATATTGCAAGAATTTAATATCTGCCGATTTACCGTTATCATGTATGAGCCACTGATTATAAAAGTGATCTAAGTCAAACATTTTTTCTGACATTCATATCTTTACTTTTTAATATTTTTTCTGAATTTTTGACTTAATCCTCTATAGGCTCGTGTAACTTTTAGGTCACATGCTAATTTATTGACATTTTAACAAATAATTTTAGCTTTTTTCATGAGATGGCGTATACATATTAATTTTATAATGTTCTATAGTGCAAAATTGTTTAAACCGGAAAATACTTTTTCATCTGCATATATAGGATTATAATTGTAATTTAATTTTTCTATATTTGAAACAAAAATTCAGCCCATACAGGGTTAATGCGTTCCGTGGCACGCCGTTTTTTGAAGACTTTCTGTTCAGGCCATGTGGGGCGTACACAACCCACACTTTTACGATTAAACAATGTTTTTGACCTACATACTCTTACATACTCTTACAATTTTTCAGCAATAGAAAACAAAGATTAAAGTTTTTTAAAAATTCTTCATTTTACAATGAGAATACCCACCGAATGGCTTGAACAGAAAGTTCAGTGTGGGGCGCATACACCCCACGTGGCACGGAACGTGTAAATGAGTCGTTTATTTTGAAAGTGGCCTAACTCTATTTATCTTCAAATCGAGATATTTAAAGGTTTGCGTTTCAATGAATTTAAAAATATACGTATAGGATACTAATGAGTTATACTGCTTAAGTGTATCTAAGGATGTTAAATTTATAGTTCCTATTAAAATAGTGGCAATTATTAAGTGAACAATATGCATTTTCTTACCAAGAATGGAGTTAGGCCACTTTCAAAATAAACTTTTTGATCACTCCATTGACCAGCAAATTTTCGTGTTACAAAACCTTAATAATTTTAAATATATTAGTAACAATCTTCTTCATAATGAAAATATCATGTAAGAATGTAACTATTAAGGTAGTTAACTCGATTTTATTGAAAAATGGACTTAGGCCACTTTCAAAATAAACGGCTCAAATAAAGGAATTGTTATTGTTGTTTCGAAACAGGCATCACTTTCCGAATGATCCTCGTCTATACAATCTTAACAGTTTGGTACTTTCCGTCCAGCGAAAGGGTTAAATCATTCGTACACGTCAGCTATTAACGAGTGATCGTGTAAACGATTTTCGAAGGTGAGATTTAGGGTTGTCGTAGTTAGGGTTGTAGCGGCGGTCTCGTTGTTTTCACCCAGGAGACCTATCTCGCGTGTAATTTGGTGTACGTGTGAACGCTGGCACGCGGCCAGCGATATGTATACGAGAGCTTTCAACGAGATATTCATACGATGCGCGATTTTATAGTGGACAACCAGTCCGGGGAGAAGCTGGAATTAACCAGAGTAGACAGGAGGCAAATGGGAGCTTATCTTTGCATAGCTAAAAACGAAGTGCCCCCGGCAGTCAGCAAAAGAGTCTATCTAAGAGTAAACTGTGAGTACTTTCCAGTAGTCGGTTATAATTTTGCCGAATACCTTTGCCCCACCTATCCCCTGGTAAACGGAGACAGCTTATCCTTCTACTAATTCGATAAATTCAAATAACACTCCTTCTTTCACAAAAATTATATTCCATTTCGCTAGCAAGGCGATCCCCGGTGCTTGGAAAACAATGGTTCTGTGCAATATTTCATTTCAACGTGCATTTCTTATAAACAACCAAAAATTAATTCTAAAATTTGGATGATATTTATCACATTGCCGCCCGCTAATATTTTTCAGAAATTTACTACAAGATCGGCGATTTTAACCCCTTAACGTGCACTCTCGAGTTAACTCGAATAACAATAAAATTTACAATACAATAAAAATTTTGATTATTTTTGTATTTTTTTAATTTTCTTGCTAAGACAACGTTCTAAATTGTGTTTCCTTACATTAAAAAAAATTGATTTTTTTTGGCCGGTTTAAAAAGAAACTGTGCAATAAAGGGTTAAAATTTTGGGAGGCGTGTAATAAAACTGGGATAACTTTTTTAAATTAATATATATTTGAATAAATCTTTTTTTATTTAATCATAGTAATTTTAAACTTTGTTTAGTGTATGATATTTTGTAAAACAGTTGCCTTCGTGTAATGATACGTTGCAAAAATCGCAGATATATCGAGTTTCGCTTCTCTTATTGGGATACGAGTACATCTTTTTCTAACAGGAAATATGTTGTTATCTGAACTTTTTTCTATATCACTATTCGAATTATTGTTCTCACTTTCACATCTACTTGGTAAATACAACTTTGAAATAAAATTAATAATTACTATGATTATTTAAACAGTAATGTGTTTACCGAACCGTTTGAAATTTAAACCGACCTGAAAACTTACTTAGAGACACAATAGATAAAGTTCAATAGCAATACAAAATACCGTTATCTTGGAAACAATCAATGAATCATGCTTCTCACCAAAATGAGATTTCTTGTTTCTGGTCACCAGCACATGTCAAATGAAAACGAGAAATTTCATTCCCGGGCGTCAATGTGTTAACATTTTATTTCATGTTTAAAAGAAAGCTTTGTGTTTAAATCTCCTCAAGTATAAAATTGTTTGTTCATTTCTATTTTGAATGATCAAATTTCACATTACTTTTCTTTATAACAAATCCAGTTCGTTTATATAAATTTGTAAATAAAATATTTATACTTATACTTATTTTATATAAGTTATTTGTATTAATATTTATACATAAGTATTATATATAAAATATAATATTATATAAAATATTATTGTATATAATGAAAAAGAATTTAAAAGCATTATTGGAATTGTGTTAAAATTTTATAAGCCACACAGAAATTTAACGAATATGAAAATACAATGAGAATTAATCATTAATTGGTTCCACTTTTAAACGAACGATTCAATAGGTATTCTTGGTTTCCTTTAAGATTAATACGAAAAAGAGAAATGACTTAAATATTAATAATGTAAATGTACTTCAATTCGATACACAAATTAGTAATCATTTAAGTACTAAATCAATATGAGGTTTCAATTATCATTTAACAGTATTCCTACTATAACCGGTCTAATGACCGTTTTTGAAATTTCGATTAGAATTTCATACATACAATATAATTGAAACGCCTTTAAACTGTAGACTTTTTCTCAAATATACATATAATACATTTTTCAATATTCACTTTTCTTTTCATTGTTTATTTTTTGAGAAAAATTTGTAGTTTCTCTTACGTGGAAATGTCGCGGTAGGAATAGGTATACGTGAAGTATCGGTAAAAATAGTGTTAAAATAAAAGTACACAAATCTTATAGGCACAGTTAGATCTTAGATGTTTCATTTATGAAATAATTATATTAAATATTTATAGAAAAATTAATTGCTACTACAAAAAGTTCATTGGAATAAAATATACAATTATATTTCCAAAAGATCAAGTGTAAAGTCTTCTTATAAGCAAATCGTATTTGTGTAAAGAATTTTTAGAAAATATTAATGGTCCAACAATAATTTCTGAAAATTATCTTTAAGTTAAACAAAAATCCGCTGATTAAACCTAAATTTTATTGTTTGTTGAAATTTTCAGTTCCACCTAGCGCAAAGGTATCCAACCAACTGTTAGGTTCTCCCCTGGAAACGGATGTATCGTTAATCTGCTCGATCGAGGCTTATCCAAAGACAATTAACTTGTGGACCAGGAAGGAGCAAGTTATTATGAGTGGGTACGTTATTCGAAAAACATTTGTCAAACAGGTGTTCAATTGTTTCTTTACGTGATTAACTCTTAACGAACGAATGCCGCCATATTTACATTATAAATATTTTACAAAAATCGAATGCCGCCATACACGCGGTATGACGTGATATTTTAGGAAATCTGTTAGGTTTGGCCTTAATTATACATGCAACAATTAAGGGCGATCGGCAATTGTTTTTTGTCGCGCTCTGGAGCGCATTCCTGTCATTCCTCTCCGAGGATTGAGCGAAAATACATCGTTTTATATACGGTCAATAAAGTTTGTTATCGTCATTTTCGGAGCACTACCTGTTAGAAGAAAGAGAAACGAAGTTGTGCGTACATGCGTGCTATTTTTATTTTTTCTATCCATAATTTAAGGCTTATAAAATATGGCAAAGAAAAGTACCACACCCCAAAAAAAAATATAAGTAATTTTGTATAAATATATCGTTAATCTATAAAAAATAAATTTATAAATGTATACAAATCTATACATTACATACACGCATCTATTTGTTTATTTCAATTCTTATTATTTTTCTGAAATTTTTACTTCAGTATTCTTTTGTATGGACATATCTGTTCATATACTATCTATTATTACTGTAAGTTTTCATAAAATCCAATAAAGCGATATTAATTATACACTTTTTCTCGCTCTGGAAATGAAGCACTTAATTTCCTAAAAATCCGTCGACCTATTGGTCATAGTTTTAGAAAAATGCACTCGTTCGTTAAGGGTTAACACATTGACTGCCACGTTGGTCATATATGACCGGCCACGGTTTCTGCTGTGACACCACGGTGACCGTGGTCATTGGTGACCGGAGCGCTTCAACTGCAAATTGACAGTTAGTGCATTTTGAACATTACCACTAATTAGAGCAGTGATGGCGAACCTATGACCCGTGGGTCAGTGTCTGACCCACGCAAGCTTTTTCACTGACCCATAATTGCTAGGCAATCATTTGTTTGTTTACGCGGATTGATTTAGATTTTTTAATTTGTGTGAATAATTTAGGTTCTATCTGTACTTTTTTCCACCACCGCATTGACACAAAAGTAATTTAAATGCTGTCTATAACCTTTAGTTTGATCATTACAGTTCTAAAGTTATGCAAATGACGATTTGCACCAAGAATTTAACCCTTTACACTCGAATTTAATATGATCATGAATTACCGCCAACTCGGAATTTATATTTTTATTCAACAAAAAAAAAACTTTTCCAATACGTTATTAGCATACTTAGCTGTAACATTTCATGAGTATAATTTAAAAAAAATGAAAATTCCACGGTAAAACTTGTGACGTCGCATACGCTGAGACATACGAGTGCAAAGGATTAAGAATTTTTAAACTAAATTTTTAAATCGTCAAACCACGCCCATTTTTACTTGTTAAGTCAACTGAATTTTAAAGATTTTTGGTTTTAAAAATATTCAGTTAAAAATATTTAAACTTAACTCTTGTGCAAATGGGCATTAGTGACCCAAGAGCTAGTACTAAAACAAATATGAACATAATTTGACCCACATCTCAAAAAGGTTCGCTATTCCTGAATTAGAGGATACTTTGAAGTACGAGGTGCCCCATTGAACAATTAAAAATTTGTATTAGAACATCGAAAATAAAAGATTAATTTCTATGAAATATTGCATCTAGTGGTGGACTTACGTGGCGTTTTGAGCGAAACATGTGATTTCGACGTGGCAGTCAAAGGGTTAACATAAAATATGATATCCTACCATACTAATTCACATAGTAGTAGTATAACTAAGCAGGGAGTGATTTTACATGTAAAAATAAATAAAAAATATAGAGAAAATTTTATCGTATATTTAATTTTGCAGAAAATCTATCGTACCATAAGTGTTATAAAACAAAATGTAAAATACTTTGATGTATAATAAATTTTAATTTTAATTCGAGCTGTAATCTCAGTTCATGGAATTGAAGAATATCAAATACAGATTAGATATAATATTTCATTATTTCAAATTCTTTGCAATATTAAAGTATTAATAATTAACATAACACAGATAATCATAGAAAAAATTGTAAAAAAAGAAATAATTTGAAGTGATCCAATAGTAAAATTGTACCAACCATTCTGTATACACCGTTTTCCTATGTTATAGCAAATGGATATCTCTCTAGATGATATGGGCAAAAGTATTTTTAATATTTATACTTTTATATAAAAATAAGAAGCTCTTTGATCTTCGTTAATATAACGTTTACGCAGCTATATTTTTTAGTATTTGACAAGCGTTTCCAGTCCTCTTTTTATCTTCTTTATAAATGCTTCTGTCAGTAAGGTAGTAGCTTCAAAAAGTGTTCGTACACTGCATTACAAATAAATTTATTTAACTCAGAAATCCTGATTTCAATGAGAGCTTTTAATAAAACTTTGTGAGTATCTAGAGCAGCCATACTCAACCTGTGACCCTTCAAGCTTTTATACGCGGCCCGAGACTCAAGTGCTCATTATCAAGTAGTAGATACTTTCTTAAACACTTTGATGATATATTAAGAAATAGTGTAGTGTTACAATAATAATAATATTTATTTATCGATTATAGGAATATAATTACAATACTATGTATAAATTTTACTTAATTCAACTCTCTACACGGTATCACGTCTAATTCAACTCTACACGGTATCACGTCTAGTACAACTCTACTCGGTATAACGTCTAATTCAACTCTGTTCGGTATAACGTACAATTCAACTCTATTCGACCAGCGAAAACTGTCGCTAACCCTTGGCCTTTCTCCCACCACGTACCTCGGAAAAATTCCTCAAGTATAACCATATTTGGGCATTTTTCCGAGGGCCTCGCGCGTCGCCAAGGGTTTTCCCCAAGCAGGTCTGAAATCCCGCTGTTCACACCTCACTTTATCTTATGCTCTAAAATTAATTACGATACTACAATAGCATGTAGAATTATAAACCTAATTTATTTCAATATAAAAAATCACACTAATTTTTAAATGAATGCTTGAATATATTTAAATTCTGAGTTTTATTTTTTACATTATTAAAATGAAAGAAATGAGGTATAGTATACAGTGTTGCGGCCCACTTAACGTAGCAAACAGTCCGAGGGTAAAAGAAAAGTTGAGTACGGCTGATCTATAACGTAATAACGTATATATGAATTAATATTTTTTTTATAGAAATATCATTTTAAGGAAATGAAGTCAATGTTAAAAGTTTCAGTGCTTTTTCTAGTCTTTTAAACATAACTCTGTAATGGTGCGTGACAAAGCAAAACCTTTCATACAAAAAATGTTTAATACAACAAAATCTGTTAAATATTATAATCTGGACGCATCAAACCTCTCGGGCACCGTAGCGACGCCGCTCGAGTGCAAAGGGTTAATATTTGATCCTTCTGTTATGAAAAAAGATCTCAGAAAAACTTGTATTCAATGTACGAAGAATAGCTAAAACTTCAAGGGTCGTTTTCATTCCTTCAGACAGATTTTTTATCGATATAAAAATTGCTCCTTGTGTAACCCATTATGCTCTACGTACACACAAACTTTCATTGAAATCAGAATTTCAGAACTAGGTGAATTTCCTTGTAACACGGTGGACAAATACTTCTTGGAGTCACTGTATGTATGTACACCCAACTCTTCTTTTACACGATTTTGAAATAACGCAGTTTACCAATGAGAATAAATACACTTTTTTGTTCTAGCACGAATCCCTAAAAGATTTTTTTTATAAACAACTAGAGAAACTAAAAAGCCAGCCGGTAATAACAGACTTTATAACAACAAAAAAACTAACAGAGGCCGTTAATAACGAACGAAATTCTTCATTTGAATCAAACCCAACAGCTGTGTTAGACATATCTGACATATCTACTGATGATAGCATTTTTGGTTCAGTCCGTAATAAACGTGCACGCTTGTTACCAAGTAGCGATGAATAGTTGCAAAATTTATTTTTATTCCAAATTTCAATTTGAATTTTTATACGTTTTGTACTTATGGATTCAATTTTCACTGTACATTAATTTTAATTATTTTCGTAATAAAAATAAATTGTTTTCGTTTTATAAATACTTATGTAATATGGATTTCATTATTTCTTCTTTTGCACGGTTTTTTGGGAAAATATTTAGAGTTTTTTCATCTTACACGATTTTTTAAAGTTGTGGAACATATCCCCAAATTTTACACGATTTTTTTTTTGCACGCTTTTCTAAGGGACGTATCTATCGTGTAAAAAAAGAGTTGGGTGTACATCTTCAGTTTATTTTTACATGCAGAATCGCTATCTTACGGATTGTAACTTCCGTCCCGCTATATTCTGTGTCTTTCAAGATGTTAAACGATGTGTCAACACAGTGGTAGGTACGAAATCGATGAGCAGGAACATCCGGATGAGGAATGGAAGACAACGAGCGAGCTGAAGATAAGACGTTTAGAGAAAACGGATTTGGGAGAATACACGTGTTCAGCGTCCTCAAGCATGGGGAAAACCGAGGCAACCCTTAGGGTGTACGGTGAGTTAACGTATACTATCGACATGTGTGTCATTTTTCGACGATAGGCATTCGCCGGATTTCGCATTCGATTCCGATTACATACATATGTAGATACATACATACAATTTCTGTATCCCTTGACATTTTGATACCTGCGACACGATATTTTTCGTGTCTTATCCTTTGTTTCCGTTCACGTGTCACACCATCTTGGAGCCGGTAAATCACGATCGAGCAATTTTACACAGCTTACACACGCACTGATTTGATTTAGCAAAATACTATTATACAGGGTGTCCAAGGTTTTAATGTTCAAACTTTGTCAGTGTATTCTATGGCACAAAGTAAGAAAAAAATGTTAAGTAAACGTAGATCATATAGAGCTTTATTAAGAAGTTATAACAAAAATTCGGAATAGGAATAGTAATCAACTTGCTGTTACTGCGAGCATTGACTTCGATAGATCAACAGTATTGTGTTTTTCAGTGTGTTTATGTAAGCTATGTTTACTATCTGAGGTTACCAAACATTGAAACGAATTTTCGCCAATAATAGCTTGTGAGGATCGCAACGAGAGCTGGCGTGTGAATAGATTCAAACGGACATGTTTAAACACTAAGAAATAGGCAATTATTTACTTTAGGGACCTCAACTCCGATTTTAATGATTCTGAAATATGTTATAGAAGAGAGTATTCTGAACAACTTTTCCTATACATATAACCGCCGCTCGGTCTTAGTTTCCGAGATATTTGCAAAATTCCTTTCGTGCTATTACATTGAATTTTTGTTATAACTTCTTAATAAAGTTCCATATGACCTATGTTTACATAACGTTTTTTTTCTTACTTTGTGCCATGCAATACACTGACAAAGTTTGAACATTAAAACCTGGGACTCTCTGTATATGGTATTTTGATGGGAATGATGGTACGAGGTGGAGTATGATTCTTCGTTAAAAAAAAAACTATAATAAGCAAGTTAGCAAAATAAATACAGCAAATTTCGTCATACAAGGCTTAGGGAAATACTTTAGAAAAATCGATTTTAAAAATTTCAATTTTTCACGTATCTTCTTTCGATAAATTATTTCTTAGGTAGGGTAAGGTTGCTCAAGTCGTACCCCTTAAGGAAAAATCTGTAAAAAACTTAAGAATTTATCAAATTTTAACTCAAGATTCATCAAATAAATAGAAATTAAATGTGATATTCAAAACTTGTGTTAATATTGTTGTTATTTATTATAACGAAATTGGTGAAACATCTGATTGGCTCAAATATATATTTGCTTGTGGTTGTATGCGCTGTTGTCGCTGTAGTTCGTTCAAAATTCAAGTGGTACGACTTGAGCAACCTTACCCTACCTAAGAAATAATTTATCGTGCGTTGCTGGATAGAAGATACGTAAAAAATTGAAATTTTCAAAATCGATTTTCCTACAGTATTTCCCTAAGCCTTGTATAGCAAAATTTGCTATATTTATTTTGCTAACTTGCTTATTTTAGTCTTTTTCACGAAGAATCATCCTCCACCTCGTTGTACTATCATTCCCATCAAAATACCATATACAGGGTGTTCGGACAGCCCTGGGCTTAAATTGAAAGAGTAACTCCCTGAGACATTCTAAGACGAAAATCAAGAGTAACGATTTTGCGTTTGAGGCTTTGTTTGCGAGTTATAACTAGTTAAAGATATCGTTTAATCCGGACCGTTCGACACTTGAGAGCGGGTAACCGAGGCAACTCGGTCGGTAACGTCGCTGAGTCCACAGTGATGCTCAAGAGTCGAACGGTCCGGATTAAACGATATCTTTAACTAGTTATAACTCCTAAACAAAGCCTCAAACGCAAAATCGTTACTCTTGATTTTCGTCTTAGAATGACTCAGGGAGTTACTCTTTCAATTTAAGCCCAGGGCTGTCCGAACACCCTGTATAGTAGTATTTTACCAAATCAAATCAGTGTGTGTGTAAGCTGTGTAAAATCCATGATCACCTTCAATCGATTGTTAAATGAATAAACGTGATCATCGTCTTTCATTTTTAAAGATAGGAGAGAGATCACAGCTTTTTCTTCGTATTCAAGAATTTGAATGAAATTATCGATACTCCTACTTTATATCAGGCGATAAATTTTAATGCATGTTCCTGATCATTACGAAGGTTTTTGATCTTTTGTACAAACTTCTTTAGCGATGATATGAGATACAGAAACCCAATTACCAGAACCTGTTTGTTTGCAGCGACACCTACGTCAAATTTTATCAATCCTTTTTTTGGGTTCTACATATTTAAGCAAACTATCAGAAAATGTATTTAATAAGGATTCCTTGACAATATTTCATACCGTCCTTAGTCCGTCCTAGTCTTGCCGGTACTTTACAATATATTAAGTGTGCAAATTAATCCGGTGCCTTTGCATTTAACGCTTTGTAACTTCCATTCAAATTAAAATACCTTTCCTGCCCTATGGTGATTTGAAAGTAACAGCATTATACTCTAAGAAACATTAAAACAATCATGACAACTCAGTATAATTTCACCTAATAATAGTAAACAATTGTTGTATGCCTGCACATAATATTATCTTAAGCTAAGACTACCTACTCATCCTCCAGTAAACATCCCAAAATCCTTTCCCAATACCCGATGATTTCACCCTCCTGAGTCATTTCCGAACCTTGTCCGCAACACCTCATCCCTTACTAATCACTATCCCAAAACAACCCCCACTTCTCCATTTTAAAGTTATAAAAGCCCCGAATCCTTCCCTGCAAAAGAAGAACAGTTTAGATCGTCTTAGGACTTACGTCTGTACCGAATATTTCTCCGATATTAAAATAAAACTTTCGTCTTTTATTTCGCTGGAAGTTGCATTACTTTTATACACAAAATTAACCTGCGAACTACGGCGGAATACAACACAATTTGGCGTTCAACAAGCAGTATTTGATGCACTGCATTCTTTTTGCTTAGAACTGAAGAAAAATGCTTCTAAACCTAAAGAAATAGTTTGCTCTGCTTTTGATAATATAAAACGAGTGGTTTCAAAGATTTCGTAAAGTAGATTTTAATCTGTCGGACAAGCATGTCCAGGACGGGCAAGACATTTTAAGAAAACTTTTGAAAAACGTTTGAAAAAACTAAACAAGAGCTTGCGTTGTAACTGGGTGTTACCCACCAATGCTTATCGCAACGTTTACTTCAGTTAAGAAAAATTCCAAAGTTAAGAAGGTGGGTTCCGCAAGAAAAAGGCACCGAATTAATTTGCATACCTAATAATTATAAATGTAGTTTAATTTAAATTAAGTTATTCAACTTTCTTATTTCTTTTATGTTCATTATTAATTTTAAACTAGTTTTATTAAATATAATAATATATTTATTTAAATATATATAAATATATTCCATACATCCTACTTAAATAAAACTGCCCGGATATTCACCAAATAAACAAATAAATTAACCGGGATGAAAAATTACACATCTGAATAAAATTCGCAAGCTATTACAGTTTGCTTCGTTACACTCTACATTAACGGTTTCTAATTTAATAAAAGCTTTCTTCGTCAGTTTTCGCTAAACGATTCACGGAACTGTTTTCAGAGATCGAAAGAGCTACGCCGCCTACCCGGGCCACCTCGGCTAGCTGGAAGAAATTGAGCAAGGGGAAATCGAAGTTCGCTCAGGTCACCACGCTGAATCGAGTTTTCCATCAGATGAGCACACCGGCGATGCAGAAGAGCACCGCGAGGATCGTTTACAGCAAACACGCGACGACCTCGACGACGGTGGACCCTCGCGCGCCTTTCATCAAAGACAAGAACGTGTTTAAAAACCGCGAAACTCCAAACATGAGAAGTTGCGCCGCCGTGAGGAAAGACACGGGCACGCGAATCTACGCGATCTGCTGCCTCCTGTTTTTCCTGACTATGCGATAAACGTCTGCCACGAATGCACGGCGAGAGCTTTGTTAACGTGTTGCGCGAGCAACAGCTAGGGGACGGTTATCCGAAAGAAACGATCACGAACGAACGATCGCTGATCGTGAATCGCGCGAAGCTCGCAGCCAGCCGAACACCGCGATAACGAGTACCGTGCGTCGCTGACAAGAAGTCTCGCGGAAGGAATGCGGGTCTAATTGGTTAGCGAACAAAGGACACGCCCCACCTCGCACGCGTTTTCGGCTTTAGCGATATTATTGGCTCGGGCGATCACACGCACCGACTACTACTAACACGTGGCGGCTACAGGAGCATCGGGAGTGGGGATAGGCGGAGCGAACGAGGAACCCCTCTTGCCCCTGTACCCTCCCGCGAAACTTCTTGCTTGCAACACATAGTATGTAATGTAGGGAGCTGGTGAAATATCCCTTGGAAGGAATTCGGGTATGATTGATTAGAATTATAGGGGCTCGCCTCATCCCACACGTATTGGTCGAGAGGGTCCTACTACTACGTTAGCGTGTGACTGTGTAGTGGAAGCGTGAACGTCAGTAGTGGGGGGCTAACGGAACGAGCAAACAACCCCCTTTGCCTCTGTGCTGCTCCTCCACCCTCTCCTCTTCCTCCTCCTCCCTCCCCCTCGAAGGACATCTCACCGGCTCGCAAAAGTACAAGAGGCCTCGCCTTGACCACACATTTTCGGCTCTAGCGTTCTATTGGCCGAAGTAACTACACATACTAAATGTGTAGTTCAAGTGTAAGGTCTAGAGAGGTGTTAGTAGTGGGGGGACTGACGGAGCGAGCAAAGAAATCCTCTTGCCTCTGTACCGTCCCGCGGGACATCATTCCAGCTCCGCGTAGTACCGCCGAATCGGTGACAAAGAGCAAGGAATTGCGACTCCGAAAACTCAAACGAACAGACGGAAGTTCTTATTGCGCTTCCGGACGACAAACCGGAAACAGGTACTCCCGACGACGATATAACTAACGAGAATCGACTTCCCCCGCGGGGGAAAACGCCACGGCGAAAACACTATTATGAATTTTAAAAGATAAATGCTTACGAATGTATTTTTTATGACCATTTTATCCGTTTTAAAATGCGGCGGGGTAAAGTGAGCGGAAGTCGTGAGCGAGACGCGTGTTGTTTAGTTGGACTTGAGAATGTAACGTTGTCCAGTATTTTTTTAACAACGAACGAAATCGAAGAGAAAGGAATACAACGTTCTTTATTGCAAATTATCATTTCTGATTTGTACGGTTATTAAAGGTTACGATGTAATTTTTATAACGTTAACGTCGAAAGCCTTATACATGCAGGGTGTCTATCTCAAGTGGGCCACCAGTGTCATTCACGAGATCATCGTTCGACAAACATGACGAAAAAAAAAGAAAGGACAGAAAGAAAAAGATACTTTCGATCGGTTACCCTCACTTCGGAATTATTTCAATAATGGCAATGGCGATCCAATTAAAATGAACATCCCTTATAATATCGTTACGTCGTAATGACAATTATCAACGATTAATTGTACTCTACTTTCAGCGCGATTCGCATTTCGTTGTGAATCGACCCTCCTTAATCAACTATTCGATTATACTCAAACACAGACAAATAATTAGCATACTAATTTGTACGTAAGGGATAATAAGATATCTTTATTTATCGATACGATAACAGAATGAGCCGAGATCGTAAGTGGCATCTTAACGAATGTTAAACACGTCATATCTAAGTCAGAATCATATCCGTAGAGCGCATAGTACCGTATTATATATATTTTAGAAAGATACTAGACCTTAGTTTTGTTATTTTATGTATTTTTTTAATTACTTGTAGGCAAGTAATGTACCTCATATACCAACGATTGAATGAGACCACAATTATAAATACAATCGATGTGGTTAACTGCGAGGAGTTTGCTGTAATCCAAACGGTTTTATCGTGCAACGATCGAGCCCACTTTTAGATCGTAGCTTTCGTTAAATCCTCAAATATTTACCTCATAGTATCTAATTGTTATGTTACTCTGTGTCCTTTTATTTATTTTTTAGTCTACTTACTTATCCGTGTACTTGTACATAAATGAATGATATTTTATTTTTTTATAGTAAAAATAGTTTGTAATGATGTTACGAAGAAGATACTTTTTTTTCAAGGAATCGACAATAATCGTTCCTAGTAGGTTGTGCATTGTTATAATTTTGTGTATTCTTCCTCGCAAAACCGCAAACCATATCTTACTCTGTAATTACGATCTGTGCGCGAAATAATGCAACAAAAAGATTTGATGTCCTTTACTAGATCAAATTTTCAAACTGAGGACGTCAAGAAGCTTTTCTTCTGTCATCGTTGCTGTCACCAATATCTTCTATTACAGAGTACAACTTTTAGTCACGATGCGTGGTTTATTGTCATTGAAATAGTAGCATATCCGCGAAGTAAATGAAAAACACATGTTAAATATATCTATTTAACAAATATTGTATATCGTAAAACAATGCTCAATATAACGACTCTACAATAACTATATTAAAAGAATGTTGTTATTTATAGAAAAAAAATGTATTATGAGAATATGATGAGAAAATGTGCTCAAATTGGATAATTCTATAGCTTTGAAGGAAACGTGTTGACAAATAAAATGTAATACCATGCAAATACTTGAGATATTAATTATTTATTTTTTCTATAATTTAAGTTAACTATTAACAAACATATTGTTCAATAAGAAAATTTAGCCAAACACACCTATACATGTACACATCTTTTACAATAAACAAATACACCTATTTTTTATTTACATTAAGATTCATCTCATTTACAGTTTAATTGACATACACTTATATATTATTGATTGGTATATTTGTTAATGGTTTATAATCCCTGCATACATTTATGACCAAAATAGGATATTAAAAGCCATAAAAAGGCAACTCACTGCCACGTACGGGCTTTTTCTTTCACCAATCCTAGCACATTTCCAAAAGAAACCTTGAAAACTAATCATAATATATTAATGCTAATATTTATATCTTTTCTTAAAACTAATAGAATATACATACCCAACCTTTCCTAATCGATTGTCCAGTAAACTGGGAACAATAGATCTGACATAAGTACAGGTACAGATTAATAATAAAAATACTGTGACGAGGCTCTGAAAATTAAATAAGGCAGACTACGTCCACCATACAAAATATTAGAAAAATTATTTGAATTAGTGAAGTTTTTTAGATACCAGAGAGGTTATGGAAAAATTACTGATCATTTATAATGGCATATTTAATTACACAGAACATAAATCATAAATTTGAAAAACATAAATCTTACCATTACGATTTAATAATAATCAAATGTTATAGAAGACAATTATAGAAAATTATATTGAATATAAATAACATTCATCTAGCTGTATGACACTTTACACTAAAACAGAATTCTGGTATACGGTATACTGAAAGGGGAATATACAAGAAACGAAAAAATTTAGAAAGGAACTAGGAACTATTTGCGATTGAAAATTTGCTAACATTTCTTTCATATTATATTATATTGACTTTATATTGTAACTTATGATTAAATTTAAAATTAAGATTTACTGGAACAATATTAAGAGCAACATTTAATAATAAAAGTAATTATAATAAAAGTAATTACATTTAGCTGTCTCTATAAATTCATTGTTAATGGTGAATTATTTATAAAAGTGTTTTTAAAAGAATCATGCTGTGTTCAATATATGAAACCCTTATCCTGAAGTTTAATGATAAGTGAATAAGTTTAAAAACATGTAATCAACATTTAAAAGTATTTAGAACATTCATTAGACCTGGTGCCTGTCTATATTCTGCAGTCAACGCGTGCAGTAGTAAAATGGCTGCCGAGAAACGTCAATACATTTTATATCAATAACAGCCTACTTTTGTAAATAATCAGAGGATCGCAATAAAACGGATGCCGTTTAATTAATATTTTTAGTTTTTTTGTCATAATCGTGTGTATGAAGGAGTGCGTGTGAACTGAAAATGGCAGAATTTGTGCGTGGTGGTCCAAGCGTGTCGAATAGTGCTAAGGTACGTAAGGGTATTATTCATCTTAGATTATTCATCCGTTATCACGTCGTCGTTGAAAATATTGTGAATTAATTAAGATGGAAAGGATTGTAATTGTATATTAGGACACCTGTAGTAACCTCTAAAGTTCTAGATGTATCCACTGATTCCTATATTTTTTTTTTAATATTTCAACGAAAAAATGCCAACGGCGTTTATTAACATTGTTTTCGATCAGTTTCAGTATTTACCAAAATAGCAGACAAAAAGCCAAACTTATAAAAATTATGTACAGATATTCACACATGGTATTTATGTTCTTTTGACAGAAATGTTATATTTTGAATAATGTGATACGTATTATTTGGTATATTATAAAAATACAAATTACCATTATATTTGCTATAAATTAAAAGTATTCCTTGTTGTATATAAGAATATTTTTATTTTTAATTTTTCTGAATAGTTAAAATATATTCTTATAAATTTAAATCACATTAACATTTATTTTTAAACCATTATATCTACAGATGGACCATAATAGCAAGGGAGGGTCTCCTAGTACTGGTAGTGAAGATGGTGGACAGAATGAATCTATGAATGCAGAAAGTGAATTTGATCCTTTTCTTGAAAATATACCAGATGATATTCAAGATACAGAAGAACCTGATAGCGCTAACACAACATTATTAACAGCTCCTCCAGAAAATCAGTGAGACCTAATAACAATAAAACTAATTATTAAATAAAAAATTGTTTTCAATTATATCTAAAATTTCATAAATGTAAAGTGATTAATACATGAATATTTTGTAGGTGGTATCATGGTAGATTAGATAGATTTACTGCAGAAGAAAGACTGTGGGATGCAAGTAAAATGGGTAGTTATCTGGTACGTGAAAGTGATAGGAAGCCTGGAAGTTATGTATTATCTTATTTGGGTAGAACTGGCATTAATCATTTTAGAATTACAGCTGTGTGTGGAGATTATTATATTGGTATGATAAACATATGAATGTAATGAATATTCATAATTATAATTGGCTTACAAAATAACATGCATTTTGTTATAGGAGGTAGACAGTTCAATAGCTTGTCAGACCTTGTTGCATATTATACTCATTGCTCAGATCTTCTAAAGAGAGAAAGACTTATACATCCTACACCACCTCCTGAACCAGTGAATGATAAAAAACGAATAGTTGCAATACTGCCATATACAAAAATGCCTGACACAGATGAGTTAAGTTTTCAAAAGGGTGATATATTTTTTGTGCATAATGATATGGGAGATGGTTGGTTATGGGTCACTGCACATAGAACTGGAGAACAGGGATTAATTTTTCGTGAACTGGTAGAAGATTTAGATGATTCTATTGATCCCAATACTGTATTCTCTTGGTTTCATCCTAATGTTACTAAAAGTGAAGCTGTTGACATGTTAGTGAAAGCAGGACCTGGTAGTTTCTTGGTAAGATATATATCATTTATTTTAATATTTAATGATTGAAAATAATAATTTTTGATTTTATTATTCAGGTTAGACCTTCAGACAATAGTCCTGGAGATTATTCGCTTTTTTTTCATATAAACAATCAAATTCAAAGATTCAGGATTGAAAAAAAGGGAGTACGTTATCTTATGGGTGGTAGAACATTTGAATGTCTTGATGCTGTTATAAATAGGTATGGTGCCCTTTGTCTTGGATTTTAAAACTTACATGTTATCATGAAAATTTTATTTATAGATACAGAAAAGAGCAAATAGTGGAAGGTCATACTTTAGTTCAAGCAATGGTAACTGAGCCTGATGGTAGTGTAAGGGTTAATAGAGAGGTGCAACATGCAGAAAAAATATATGCAACTCTTAGAGAATGTCGTGAACAATCTGGAGTAAAGAAAAATAAAGGAATTAAAATGCAAGGATATTTAGAAAAAAAATCGGAAAAAAATAAAAAATGGAAGGCGTTGTATTTTGTACTTCTTGTAGATGCAACTGATACTCATTTGTATTTATATGACAATCCAAAAAGAACCAAACCCAAAGGTCTTATTGATTTGAGTTGTGCTTATTTATATCAGGTAAATTAAGTTTTATGATTAAAATAGATTTGATTTGTTTATATAATTGTATCAGTTAACAGACTGTGTTATCTTTAATATTTATATCCTATGTGTTTAATTGTACTAACATCAACAGAAAATTAGCTTACTTGCATTTATGGATAAAGCATTTGTTAAGTAAGGGCAATCAAATTGTTGTTGAGGTTCATTCCTGAGATGTAGTTTTTTGTAGGTTCATGAAAGCGTGTTCGATAGACCTCATTGCTTTCAATTAGTTGAACGTGCTTTACCATGTTTGGCCACGATAACATATTTGGCTGCTCCAAATTCAGAGAATGCTTTAGACTGGATTAATGCCTTGAAACCATTATGTGTATCACAACTTACTCGTGCTCCAAAGGTTGCTCGTCTTCGTGAATTGCGTTCATTACATCTGCATATTGTAGATGCACATAGACTTCCATATAAACTAGTACCAAATCCATTCATTATAGTGGCTCTGAATAATGTAAAAGTTGCTCGCACAAAAGTTAAAAGTGGACATCAAATTTGGGATGAAGAATTCATTTTAGAGTATGTATATAATATATTTAAAATATTATGTTTGAATAACATTTATCATGAATTACTCCACAGAGATGTTCCACCAGATGTTATGTCATTTTCGTTGACATTGTACAATAAAGGAAAACGTAGTAAGGATACAGAAGTGGCAGAATTGACAGTTGAATTAACAAGTTTAACAAACGGAGAAGAGATGGATGAATGGTATCCATTGTCAGGAGTTACTCCAATTGGTGATTGGGGTGCGCTTCGTTTGCGAATAAGGTAGTAATATTATGAACAGAGTTTTCTTTTTTTGCACTGTATGTTTTATATACCTGTAATATTACAGGTATCGGCACGACTTAGCGATGCCGCCGGAAGAATACAGTCCATTACAACAGTTATTATTGGATCCAGAACTGCACGTTGTTAGAGCATTAGCAGATGTTTGTCACTTGGATAGAGTACCATTGGCAAATAGTTTACTTAGAATATTTAGGTATAAATAAAAATATAAAATACTATATTATTATATGATAATATTGTAATTTAAGATGTTTATGTTTAGGCATGAAAGAAAAGAAGCAGATCTTTTGAAATCTTTAAACCAAGCTGAAGTATGTTCACTTATATTTATACTTTTAAAAAAGGGATTGTATCTTTTTACATTTACACCTTTTCTTTTGCTAAAGTTGGTATTATTTTGTGTATTATCTAGGTGGATAAAGAAGATGAAACACCAACACTCTTTAGAGCAGCTAGCCTTACAACTACATTAATGGATTTATACATGAAATCAGTTTGTACCTCGTTTTTGAAAGCCGCGTTACGTGACACTATAGTAAAATTGATTGAAAGCAAACAGAGCTGTGAATTAAATCCAACAAAAATGGATTCTCCGGAAGACGCGTGCAGTAATGCAGAATTCTTACTACAGGTAAACAAATATGAATTAATGCTTAATTATTTTGATTGATTATAACTTGCAATCAACATTGTTTTAGATTTTAGATGAAGTGACATTGAGCATTTTTACAAGTCCTGATGCATGTCCAAGGACCTTGAGATATATTTGTGGATGTTTGCAAAGGGCAGTTGTTGCCAAATGGCCACACGAAAGACTAGTCAGAACTCGAGTAGTCAGTGGATTTATATTTCTACGCCTACTTTGCCCTGCCATATTAAATCCTAGGTCATTTAATTTGATAGCTGAACCACCACCACCAGCTGCTGCAAGGTAGGGTAGGTTTATATTAAATGTAAAAGAGTTTTTGGTTATATAAATTATTCATTAATGTTGATTAAACAACTTTATAGGTCGTTGGTAATGGTTGCAAAATGTTTACAAAATTTGGCCAATTTGGTAGAATTTGGTGGTAAAGAACCATACATGGAAGTAGTTAATCCTTTTATTCTTAAAAATAAAGAGAGAATGGTTGTTTTTCTTGATCAGTTATCTGTAAGTATGCATTTTTGATATTACATAACACCCGATTAATAAATTAAACTTAAAATAATTTGAATTTGTTATAGAATGTATCGGAGAAACCAGAATCTGAAGGTGCAGATCCAAGAAATAGGAGTTGTGTTTCAGATACAGCAAGGGATTTAGCAACACTGCATCACATTTGTGTTTCTCATTTAAAAGAACTTCAAGTTTTATCAAAAACACAGGTATTGTCTGCAATTTTCATATCCATATGCATTGCAGCAAGTTATGCATCACATATATTTATAAATATGTTGTATTTTTTAGCCAACAATAAAGCAATTAGTGACTGTGACAGAAATGTTAAGCAAACACAAACAAAAATATATGGAAATGATACGGTAGTGCTAAAGCCATTTGCCATGAACCATGCCAAACGTAACAAAACAATTCATAAGATTTGATGACAGATATATGGTAGTATTTAATAATTACTCATAAGTGATTTAAGTAATTAAACGTACAGACTGACGTGCCATATATATATATTACTGTATACACACAAGCCTACATTTACCGTTTCGTATGTAATTAGAAGATAGCTTATACGTATAGTAAATAGTACCATGACAGTGATATAGTTACATACAGAATCATATAGGCGTATAACGATTTTATATTTACTTAGGTGCTCGAAAATAAATGCAAATTAAACCAAAAATATGTTGTATGTATATACTTTATCATTTCCTTAAAATAGGTATTAATTTTATTATCTAGAAAAAAGTGATCAATTTATTTGAAGAAGGTTAAAGAATTACATTTGTTACACGTATAAATGACTTTTTATTGATTTTAATTATTTTGTAAACTGATTATTACATTTGTATTGTTGCAATAGTTTTACTATGCCATTAAATGACGTTTATCATATTGAAGATATTAGTCAGTTAATACAAAAATTCTTAGAAAATCAGTTAACAAAAATGTATATTAAACGTCAAGTTAAAAAATTAATATGCACATGCACAATAACATCTGTACACATTAAAATGTGTATTATAACGTTCTGTTAATGTATAAATCGTATCACTATGTTACGATTACGAAGTAAATACTTTTTAATAAGATTATCTTTAGTAACGGATAAAATATATTGAATCATTACAAATTTATGTTCTGTTTTGATTTTAAAAGTGAATGCTATTCCAAATTTGTGAACACAGAAGTTCATTTATATACTTCTACATTTCTATTTATTGATACATCAAGGCTATTGAATCAGTATATTTTAGTATATGTAGTGAATAAAAAAAAAAAACAAACATTATTTTATAATTTGTACTTAGTCTATATACTTGTATAATACCTTTCTATCAGATAACGTGCTTTGAATAAAACAATAAAAAGTATTAAACACTGTAGGTACCCGTTTAATTTTTTCTTGATACGCGCGATTGACAAAGTTGATATTAAATTACATATAGATGTATGAACTTTGATTTAAAAATTTAATTTTCAACACTTTAGTACCGTTTGATCTGGATAATGTCATCTCTTTTTACATAAAAATTTATAAGAATAAAATTGATTAGATTTGTCAATTGTTTTTTTTTTAATGTTATAAAACCAAACAGCATAGATGACCTATAATTAATATTTGGAGCTAATCATTCAAGATAGAATGAATATAAAGACCACTTTTTGTACAAAGTTTTATTACGAATTTGAACTACATAACAACACCTATGCTGTGCAATTTTATATATACATAGTTTAAATATTTGAAAAAGCTAGTATTACAAATTTGCGCGTTTACATTGTATATAAGAATATTTGCAGATTGTACTATTTAAATTATTTAGCAAAGTATTTAACCCTTGATTGTTCAAAATTCAGTCAGACTTGAGACACGATCTTATGAGCGGAATTCTAAATATCCCATTAAACATTTTTATAGATTTTGTAAAAAAATTTAATTTTTTACATATAGATTCATGTCTCATTATAATGAGATGGCATTATTGTCTGAACAAATATCAAAGTATACGATCATAATAAAAGTTTACAACTGATATTTATTATGTTTCAAGTTACATACTTCTCGTAGTATAATCACGATAATTAAATTATAAAAATAGCATGAAAATGACAAGATAAAGAGATATAAAAATGTGATAAAATGTGATACCTCTTTATCATATGAAGATATAATTAGACACTTAAATATCAATGTAAACTTTTACTTCGTTTTATACAATATAATCCTTAAATTATATTTTTTATCAATTTTTCATTTTACATTAAAACAACAATGATTGATAAAGTGACGCTTACATATGTACGATAATCAAAACGATTTCGTACCTACCAATCTTTCTTTACTGTTAATATATAAAAACATCACCATAGAAATTAACAACTTATTGTTATTCTCTATACACACGAGACAATATCGTGTATGTGTTTCTAATTGCACTCAAAAAGGAAACACGAACAAAACCTACATACTTCTAAACCAGTAAATAGGTGTTTATGTTAAAATTGCATACTTAATCACAGTAATAACTAACTAGCATGGCATGCTTAAGATTATTTAATCACAGCACAAAATGAGTTATTCATGTTTTATTTTCTTAAGTTTTATGGCTCGTATCTTTTTGTTTAGAAAAATGGATTTTCTTACATATAATAAAGTGAAGAAATAAAAATTAGAAATATATTTAATCAATGAATTAAATATATTAAAAATTATAAACTATTTGTGTTTAAATTAAATTTGTTAAATTTGATGTATTATGTACTTTTTCCAACCACAGTACCTAAAACTATACAACTCTTCTTTTATTGAATAAAAGTTTTCCATACTTAACAATAAAACAAATGGATAGTCTAAGAACCCTTTTCCTACACTGACTATTCTATGCAATCAAGGGTTAAAATTCTCTTGCTAATGGAATATTACGAATTATATGGCAGACTGTTGAATAACCAATGTATTTTACGAAATTTAACTTCAAGAGTAAAAATGTATGCGATATAATACAATACTATTCCATATTTTGTTCTTGTTCTTTATCCCTCCCAATGTATAGAAAAAATTGTGCTTGTAATTTGTTACAATATTCTATAGAGGAAGCTGAAAAAATGTGCGTAAAGTGAACATAATCTAATGCTTTTTACAATCTATTTTCATATTATGTATTGAATGAGAGAATTAATGTTATTTAGTGATTTAAAGCAAACAGCATCGATGTTTTCTACGGCTTGAATTACTTGTCTTCATACGTTTCTTTTTTTCTTTTCCTCTATGTTCTTTGTCTTTCCGTATTTCTCTCACCTATAATTTATTAATTATATTCCAATAAAAGAATAATATAAACAGAAATTTAACTCTGCATTTCTTTTAAGGTGTATTTATCAAAAATCTTATTATTTTTTTTTAAATTCAAAGATTTTATAAGTACTATATTACACTATTTTAAATTTCTCTTACATTACTTACCAGGGTATAAAAAGCATCATCTACTCCCATTCTAGTTTTAGCAGAAGTTTCAACAAAAGGCACACCATACTGGCGGGCAACTTCTCTTGCTTGTGTCATATTTACTGCCCATAATTGTTGAAGATCACATTTATTTCCTACCAATACCATTGGTACTTCTTCTGCATCTTTTACTCTTTTTATTTGTTCCCTATATGTTCCTATATCCTATAACAAAAACATGTACAAAAAATCTTTTATAGTATTCTTAACAGATAAAAGTAATTTTAAGGAATAGAAAGATTAACATACTTCAAAACTTTTAGCCGAATTTACAGCAAACACTAATAAAAATCCTTCTCCTGTTCTCATATACTGGTCTCTCATTGCGCTATATTCTTCTTGACCAGCTGTGTCTAATATATCTAAGAGGCATGTCTCTCCATCTATAACTACCTAGATTTAATATATTTTATGTAAATATGTTCTTTGATAATTTTTCTTATCATATTTAACTGAGACTTACTTGTTTCCTATAAGAATCTTCTATAGTAGGATCATATTCATCTACAAAATGGTTTTGTATCAACTGAATTGTAAGTGCAGACTTGCCGACACCTCCAGCTCCCACAACTACGAGTTTGTATTCTGTCATTATGTAATTTTTATTCCAATGGGAATTAAAGCTTTTAACTTAAAGCTGTAATAGCTTTCTGTCTACAAAGTAAAAGTTAATGTTTAATTGGAATGTACATACAATGTGAAACAAGCTTATGATCATTTAAATAAAATAAATATTAAATATGGGGTTAACAAGTTAATTTATTATAAAACATAAATTACTTGAAAAAAATAGAAGGAACGGGTTCGCGTATTTGTAACAACTTCGGTCGATAATTTTTTCTTGAATCATTCATTAAATTCATTTTAATAAATTAATTCTGTGACTAGATCGTTATGAGCAATACGTACTTTGTAAGCAATAATTTGCGCCAAGTTCGTATGTACTTTAGTACGATCGGTCCTTAAGTTATTTATATTTTTAATTTGCCGATCAACATCGCAACTTTAAGGGTAATGTACGGTGACTTAACTCAAAAACAGAATGAATGTGGTAAGCAAGCACACCCAATAATATTAGCGTAGAAACATGTGGGTAGACGTAACTGACGATTAAAGGTAATTATGGTGCAACCTACACTATACATTTTTTGAAACATATTTCAATTAAAAAGCAAAGCATTTAACAAGCTTTTGGTTTCAAATTCTTCAAAGTACTGATGTTTAACGGGAGGTGTTTCCAAATAAACATCGAATAAATGAGTAATGTTATCGACTTGAAAATGAACATTGTTCTAGTGTAAAATCTTTTTCATCCTCGTTCATGGCCTTACCAAAGTTTAAAAACTCATTTCAGGAACATATACCGACTTAAAAGCTCACTTTTCCAACTTTGGCTACTATGAATTAGTCACTGGAGAAACCATTTGGAAAGAAGCACCAGTGATGCCAATACCCAAAGATTCAATGCATGTTCGAGGGTGTGGATCAAGGAATTACAAAATTTTAATAGAAGCTGAATTCGCATTTAATTTCAATTTCTACAATAAATATGTTTTTGGACATGAAATTTATGTTCATCAGATTTAATATTTATAAAAAAAGAACAATCACTTTTCTTATGAACAACAGTCAATAAGATAGATAAAGCATCTTTTTCGACCAATGAAAAAAGAATTTTAGATATGTGATTCTACTTCATACGCCCTCTATTCAGTTGTTGTAAGAAGCAGGCTTACTCAGATGTAATCATTGAAAAGTTTGAAATGCAGACTTGAGTAATTCGACGATTTCTTTTTTTAAACTTAAAAGTTATTCTGATCACGTATAATGTTAGCCACTAGAAGACTTGTAATTAAAGTAATATTAGTTTAGTGAACTTTGAGGCAGTGCGGTATTGGAAGAGACATTCGTGGTTGGTATAGTATAATTCATTATTTGTATTGCATAAATTATAATTATTATTACATTTAGTGAATGAAGCATAAACATTTAATCAGTTATTGTTTTTGATTGCATTTCGTTTTGGGGGCCAAAAATTCATTATTCTTTTTTTCTATATTACTAGTATTTGACAAATAGAATCCAACAATAACAATTTTAAAGCGAGAAATGTATCATGTCAAATGTTATAAATGTTTAAAAATACGATTTCTACGACATGCTGAAATCAATATGTATCTGCTGGATGTGGTCGATAAGAAAGCTTACGTCTTTATCTGAAGTATTGTGTAAAGACGGCGGGCTGCACAAGTCTGTATTCAAACCATCGGATTCGCTTACCAAATATGCATACGTATACGTATACGTAAAGAGGTCAAAATGTCAGTATCAACATAATATTTAAAAATAAACTAAATCAGTGAGACTGCCTGTTTGGCAAGTAATTACAAAACGAACCTTTGTAAAACAATCATAAAAACTAGTCAAATTTGTTGGAAGTTAATAATTATTTTTAATTAATAAGAATTCTTTAAGCATTCACAATATAACAGTCATCTTTAAGCACTCGTAACTTTTGACATCATAAACTCCTCGCTTTATAACTGATATTTTTGGATTCTGCACGTCAAA
>JAOPTO010001187.1:0-93158 GCA_033822845.1 Tetrapedia diversipes
TTTCTAAAAACATTTTAACACGTATTTCTTTATTTCTAGCTCGAAAGTTGAATACTAGTTTTCATAGTGCTTGCTTCAAAATCAGCGAATTTTCAAACAAACTTTCATCCCTTACTTTACCCCCTCGAGGGTTGATTTTCTAAAAACGTTGAAACACGTATTTTTTTTAAATTTTTATCTGAAAACAAAATACTAGTTTTTGTAGTGCTTGCTTCAAAATCGGCGGATTTTCAAACAACCTTTCATCCCTTATTTTACCCCCTCGAGGGTTGATTTTCTAAAAACATTGAAACACGTATTTCTTGATTTTTAACCAAAACGCTAACTACTATTTTATGTTGTGCTTGCTTCAAAATCGGAGGATTTTCAAACATCCTTTCAACCCCTATTTTACCCTTTTAGGGATGGATTATCAGAAAATCCTTCCTTAGTCACAAATGGAACCCCCATTGTCCAAATTTCAATGTTTCTATATTCAGTAGTTTAGGTTCTGCGACGATGAACTGCAGTCAGTCAGTCAGGACATGTCTTTTTACATGTACAGATTACTAAAACTGATTGCTTTGTTTGTATACTATTTATCTTGCACGCTTTGCAAAAGTAAACGTTCACTGCATTTATCTCGTAGAATTCGAGCTTCCGAGCAAACGTATTAAGCGCGAGGGACAACATCTCGATAAATGTGCCGAGACACGACGACAAATACGGGTCTGGGGCACTTGAGTCTGCGACCATGCGATAGTGCTGCAATACGGATTTAGTACAAGTAGAAACAGTGAAGTACTTGCAGCATCAAGATACGTACTATGGAAACACAATAGTATTTGATACTCACTTATCAACAGTAAGATATAGAGCGTGTACAATGACCCGCGAAATATTTTTCTTCGTTACGTTTCTGATTTAAATGACACGGATTATACAATTTTTGGTTATAAATGCGCGCATAAATGCATTATAAATGGTGACCGTCGCGCTCAAATTGGTAGCTACACATAATTTGAACAAATGTCAATACTTATCGATTTTTCATTATTAACATCGTTAACACGTTGAATGCCACGGGGGTCACTGGTGACCGGCACTCAACTTGACCGTGGCGCCATGAGGGTCACCGGTGACCGTCGCGCTCAAATTGATATAAATACATAATTTAGACAAATGTCAATACTTATCGATTTTTCATTATTAACATCATTAACACGTTGAATGCCACGGAAGTCACCGGTGACCGCCGCGGTCAGATTGGCAGATATACATAATTTAGACAAACGTTGATACTTATCAATTTTTCATTATTACCATCGTTAATGCAACGATGTGAAGAAATTAATGCAGTATAAAACAACTAAAAATAGTTACACACTGTTACTTATTTGTTGTGAGTAATATTTCAACATTAATATGTATCTTATAATGGAAAATTCATCATGGCGCCACGGGTAAACTCTGCAAAACTGGGGTGGCATTCAACGTGTTAAAAACAGCATATATATATATATATATATATGAATTGTTTTGAACAAATTTTCTTAAAAATAAAGTTTTATTTTTTTTTTTAAACTTCAATTTTCATGTTTGAGTCAAATTAACTCGTATCAGGCAAAATAGGTGTTAACGAGACATTTATCGTGATGTCGAATACATTATAACCTAAAATCCCAAATTAGGTGATGGTTTTATCAGAGTTGTTATAATTTCTTGTTGATTTTTCACGTTCACCTGGTATCCTTTAAGCGTTAAGATCATATCGAACGGGAATATACGTTGAGTTAAGTAGAACCGTTCTATCGCAGTGGTTATCTCCATTCGAATGCCCACTGCCGAAAATTCGCCGGGCAATCAGCATGTTAATTAACTAACGCCCCTGTGACCACATTTTTTTTCGCAAATTCGACATTGGAAACTCGACCGGAAACTCGATTAACGGCGTGTTAAACACGTCCAGTTCCGAATTCCAGCGCTCAAAACGCCTCGGTTCCTCGGCCAAGCTGAAATTTTTCACAAATCGAGCACTGTGCCCCTCTCAGCCTCCCCGTCGCCCCTTCGGTTCCATAGAGAACGCTTGGAACGAGACAAAAATTTGCGTGCTGATTCGAATTTCGACGAATAAATCGCGGATTTCTAGGTGAACACGATCTTTTACGACAACAGTTCAAGAAATAAATCTTAAATAGAAGATCTATATGATTGTTTAAACTGGTGTAACGTCTGCAACATTTATAGTGTCCAACCGTCCTCTATTTCAGAGGACAGTCCTCTTTTTCAAGTAGCTGTCCTGTAAATTTATTCACTTTTGTCGACAATCAGTTTTGTATTTCTCTTTAAATATATTGATAGGTCTCGAGTTCATTTTTTCAAACTTTTCCCGTAAATAATGTTCAGCTCTGTTACCCTCTTGCAAAATATATTCCAAGCAAACTTGTAATGCAAGAGATAAAAAAACCACTGTAATTTTCACGATCGAATTTCATCCTCTTAGAATAATTTCCTGTTGGCGAAACGATAGCTTCGTGTACATTCCTCTATGCTCTATGCTCTATACACACGAACAAATTTTCATTAACACTAAAACTACCAGACCGGTCAAAATGATCAATCTTATAAATTCACTGTGGTTCAGCTTCCATAATTTACTATGATTTTCTCCAGAAGGTATAAGTAAAGATTTGTTTTCTATGTATTCGGTAATTTTTCATGCAATATTCAATTCGATGTCTGCTATGTAAATTAGTACATCTTAATTGTCGTTAGTTCTAGTATTAAAATCAGAACAACGTCGTTACGTGAATTATACCGTAACATAGAGCACGAATACTTTTGTCCCTTACTGTACGCGCGAAAGAAACGTGGTCTACGAACGAGTCTTCGCGCGCAACGCGGAGCAGTAGCAATTTTCGGAAGGAAAAAAGTATCGCGAACGCACGGGACAGGAGGTTGTTCCGAAGTGAAGAGTAACAGGAGCGAGTTACACACGGAGGAAAAGAGAGGGAACAGGAGAGCAGGCGCTGGGAAGGAGGAACGAAGAGACGGCTAGAGGGGGGAGACAGAGAGAGAGAGAGAGAGAGAATAATGCGGAGAGAAGACAGAAGAGAGACAGAAAGAGAGAGAGAAGGATGCGAAGAGAAGACAGAAGAGAGAGAGAAAGAGAGAGAGAAGGATGCAAGAGAAGACAGAAGAGAGAGAGAGAGAGAGAGAGAGAGAAAGAGGAAAGGATACGGAGAGAAGACAGAAGAGAGAGAGGGAAGGCTGAAAAGAGAGAGAGAAGGTTGCAAAGAGAGAAAGAGAGGAAGAGAGGAAGAGATACAGGGAGCGAGAGAGAGAGAGAGAAATTCGGAAGGAAGACAGAAGGGAGAGAGACAGCAGAGAAGGATGCGGAGGGAAGACAGTAGAGAGAGAGATAGAATGAGAGAGAGAGAGAAGGATTCAGAGGGAAGACAGAAGAGAGAGAGAAAGCAGAGAAGGATGCGGAGGGAAGACAGTAGAGAGAGAGAGAGAGAGAGAGGGAGTAAGAGGAGAAGGACGCAGAGAGAAGACAGAAGAGAGAGTAGAACGAGGACTACAATATGGGTCAGTTATTGATTGCTCCCTGGTCGACTCTATGTGTAACGCCTACTATACACCTCCGCCGTTTCTATCTTGTTATCTTAGATTCCGAAACGCAACCACCACTTACCACCCTTTAACGTTGTACACCGACTTTCCACCCCTCCGCGCCCTTTCCCACTTTATTGGCATGCATGCAAACGTTATTAGAAGAGAGAGCAAGCGGAAGGGAGGGAAAGGACTCGCCGCAATAACGTTTTCCTCAACAGGAGCTACGTACAGTGGCTGCGAGAAATATAACGGGTGATCAGATTGTCGGAAGGGAGGGTGGGAACATGAACCAGGAAAGAATGTGAGATATAGTTCTATGGCTTGCAAATATTGTCTATATATTCGTTTTTATTGTTATTCTGGTAGAGAAATATTTATTGATTAGCACAGGATACTAATTTTGTTTATCGTGCTATTTCTTATAAATTAATTTATTTATTTTCGTTGACCCTTTGGTCTTAAACTTTTGTTCAGTACTGTACATTCGAAATTGATATAGGCGGAATTATTAATGGTTTTGTGATCTTTCAGACTGGTATAACGAACTGCAAATTTTGGATTTCAGTTGCTAATAACTTTGGTTACCATACGTTCCGAATTTTTCAACAGATAAATTTTTTCCCGAATTGTCTCGAATTATGGTAAAGAGTCCCTGTTGTCCTTATGACAGAGCAGACAACAGAAAGAGAACGTTAATTTTTGTTTTTATTATTACTTGCTATGTATATTGTTTCCTTTATTTTTATTTCAGTATATATTTATTTTTAAAGTTTATAAATTAAAAAAAAAGATAATTTTAATAATTCTTTGAAAGAATTCAAGAAATTATTTGTTTTTCATATGGCTAGCACTTCCACGAACAGCCTGTATGTACATCATAACTTTTCAGAAAGTTAAAGTAGGTTACGTTTTACAAACTTTCAACACGTGTGACAATAAATACTGAAGTAAAAGTGCCAGCCCACATTTTGTCCATCTTCTCTATATAATATCATATAATTACACTTAATAATAATGTTTAATGAATGAATTCTGAGTGATACGTGAAGATTTTTGCAATTGACTATACGTTTTGTAACCACTGTATATTGTGTTATTCACCATGAACCTTCGACCGACGACCGATTAATGTTCCTCCCCCGCCCCTGTTCAGTGAAAGGGTGGGCGTATGCAATTTATTTTCCAACGATTCCGATCGATTCTGACGAGACACCGAAAGCGTGAGGGGGCGTGGTAGAAATGAATTTTAAAATGAAATTAGGATGTCCTGATACGCTTAGTAGAAGCCTGGACGAGGATGGGAACGAATTTGATACCTGCTGGGAAATGTCGCTCGTTTCACAAAACAATAAAATTTGAACAAACGGCATAGAGAGCTTTTTAAACCTGACGTGTTTAGCGTTTAAGATTCCAAAAGTTCCCATATCCGAAATTGAACTTGGGTTGAGTTGGGTTAGGATTCCCAAAGTTTGTAAAATTGAGATGCCCGACAGTAAAGTGGGGTAAGGTTAGAATTAGGGTTGCCAGATAAAGTCTACGTTTCCCCTTCTCGTATTCTGCCACTCCGCTCTCACCGCGAGTCGCGAGTACAATGGCCAGACGAAGTCTTCACACTTCCCCTTCTCCCCGCATTCCGCGGGCCCAGACTCCCCCACTCTGCTCTCGCTGTGAGTCGTGAGTAGGGTGGCCAGGCGAGTCTGCGCTTCCCCTTCTCCTCGCATTCCGCGGACCCAGACTCCCCCACTCCGCTCTCGCCGTGAGTTGTGAGTAGGGTGGCCAGGCGAGTCTGCGCTTCCCCTTCTCCTTGCATTCCGCGGGCCCAGACTCCCCCACTACGCTCTCGCCGTGAATCGTAAGTAGGGTGGCCAAATCAAGTCTTCACGCTTCCCTTTCTCCTCGCTGTCAGCCGTAAGGCCGGTGAGTGCTGCTTGAGGCGTAGTGGGGAAAAGTAACGGGTGTCCCTAAGATAAGCTATTTGCTGCATACCATAGTAGAAAAGAACACCTGTTATTTCTTTCCACTCCGTCACAGGCTATCTAATTATAAGTCAGACATTTTCCATTTTTCTTTTCGTGATCACTTAAAATCTTAGAGGTAATGTAAAATTTTTATGATTCATTCGAAATTTCATACTGGCTCTACTCGTAACGAATCGAAACTAACCGTAAACTAACATTTATTCTTAAGAAATTCTGAATCCAACCAGCTCTTTATTTTGAAAAAAAAAGGTTCTAAATCCAAGTATTCCAACATTTATTTAGAAATACTTCCAATGAGCCGTGGAAGGAACAAATTTAAAACAAAACGTAACGTCGTGCCTCTAAAATATCTCTCCGATATTGCACGGAATTTTCCGCAATTTTAACGTTACGGTTTCGGTTATAACGAGGCGACGTCGAGATTAATTCACACAGGATAGGAAAACTCGAGCACGGGTGAACCCAGTGTTCGTGATTTCTGTGGCTCCCGGTGTTTCCCTTTTTTTTTCTCTCCGTTCTTTTCACCCTTTCGCTCGGCTGTAAGCGAAACACGAAACGAGACGTGACTGCTCCCTTTGTCTCTCAACCTTCTCATTGCGCCGCGTTAACTTGCGCATTTTGTTTTAAACGATAGCCTCGCGTCGCTCTTTTAATGAGAACCGGCGGGAAAAATTGAATTTCATGCCACAAAAGTCTAAAAGTCTAAATCTTTCGCCGTTTCGTGTCTGCAGTTTCAATAATCGCGAGACGAGGCAGCGTGCATGTCGCGAAAATTGATTAAAAAACGTGTTTCTTTAAGAAAAAAAAAAAAAAACGGTGGATCCGAGAGTGATCAAGGTTTTTTATTTATTTATTTACTTATTCAATTTAAAAAACAAGACTGACAATTTTTCTTAATTTAATGTTGCAACAAATGCTGCCATAAACAAAGTCCATTAATAACCATCAAAACTCTGGCAAGGAATCCGGTCGAAAAGAACAGCATAAACACGAATAATTGCGGAGCCAGGCTGAGGATACTTAAGGAGATCTCAAGAACGAGACTGACAATTCAATTTAGCCATACAAGGTGACTCCGAAATAGCCATCTATTCTTAAAACCGTTCCTGCTGAATCGAACCTTCGATTTCCTTTTTCCTGCTCCTTCGACCTTCTTTCGTCAAAATGGATAACAAAAAAATTGCAAAAAAAAAGGAGAGACAAGTATTTGCATCGAATTGCATATCTTTGGTTTTAACATACTCTAAACCGGTGTTTCCTAACGTGGGGCCCACGCCCCACAGGAGGACAATTCGAAAATGGACTCTATATACGTTTTGAAATTTTACTTACTGTGTTTTGTTAACAATTTCATAGTGATTTCTTCCTAGAATCTATTATTTATGTTTCTTAAGTGAACGAATAAATTTTTTAATGTTAAAAATTATGTATGTTAAATAGGGGGGGGGGGCCATATAAACTTTAGAAAGATTAAGGTTGGGAAAAACACGTGCTCTAAACTATGATCTATCTAATTTAATCTCTATGCGTATTATTTATTTGTTTATTCATTTATTTAAAAAGATATTATTATATTTATTTATTATTTAACCCTTTGCACTCGAGAGTTGATTATTAGACGGTATAACGATACTAACTTCGATACTAACTGGAAATTGGCTACAATTCAGAATTCGTTTTAATCTTATGTGACGATTAAAGTGTATATAAAAGTTGATTTGATTCAAATTCATTTGAATTTCAAAAGAGTTCCATATCGCGTGGATAAGACGGATCTCAAGTTTCGGCACGCGTGCTCCAACGCTCGTCCTTCACAGCGACAATTGAGGCAGCCGCGTTTGACTTGATTTTTTCCAAGGTTCCGAATAGTGCAAGGGGTTAATGTCTGTCACAAGTTTCGACGAACATTCGTTTCTTATTTTGTTTACCGTTCACACCAAAGAAAACGCCTGTCTCAGGCTAAATCGAAAGTAATTCGAACCGGAAGTGGACGGTAATCGGGGGGTGATTTTACATTCCGCGAAACGCACGGTTTAACCCCTTGGCCTACACGATATCTGCCAATTGCGCGAGCTATAGTAAACAAGAAAGTCGGTCGCCCGCCGTGCCATTCAGCTGTTCGGCCGTGTCCCATACTGGCACAAAATGTATACTTTTCATGACATAGATTTCAGTGTAACGAAAGGAATTGTGAAATAATAAACAATGTTCAGGTACAAATAGTAATTTTAAGACGTCTAGAGTGTAATCATAATCAAAGGAAAAATATTCGATGTGGAATAACTCTGTTCTAATAATAACACGCGGCACCTTATACACAAATTCTACGCCACGAGTCTGACTCGTGGTTTTTGTTTATGATACAAATTCTTTACCACGAGTCTGACTCGTGGTTTTCGCTTATGGCACAAATTCTTTACCACGAGTCAGACTCGTGGTTATAGGCCAAAGGGTTAACGAAGAGGGACGCGATTTGTCAACGCCAGTCACAGGGCCACGAATTTTACAACGCACCGGCCTCGGCTCGTCACCAGCGTAAATTAATCACCGATGTGTGTGTATATATATATATATATTGACATTATGTAAATCACGCGCGCGTGGATTATGCAAATCTCGACGAGCGCTCGCCGCGTGATCATTTCTCGAGTTATTGCACGAGGTGGCCGGTGGCGCACACCGGAAACGGGGACGGGGGTACAAAAAAAAAGGAGGAAAGGAAAACCGATTCCCGGCTAGAACCCGCACTCGAGCTGCGACGAGTAAACCGGGGGGGATAGTTAAAAACTCGTTTATTTTACTCTATTTATTGATTAGCACAGAATACAAATTTTATTTATATTTATAGGCTAATCAATCCCGGACGAGCCCCCAATTTTATAGGCTAATCAATCCCGGACGAGCCCCCAATTTTATAGGAAATGTTCTATAAAATGTAGAACAGAAGATGGAATTCAGGTGTGAAAAATAAAACGTGAAGTGATTAAAACTTAATAACAATATATTTAAAACAATTTAAATAAACAACTTAAACGACTTTACAACTTAGCAACTTTAACCCTCTTTCTACGTTCACAACCAAACCTTTCTTCTACGTTAGTCAAAAGCTTTCTGCCCCGCGCTCGCATTTTCCCCGTCATATATTCTTCCAAACACTCGTTTCCTTTCATTCTAATTGTCAACCTTTCTCACTATACGCATTCGGTCACGACCACCCAGAATTTCTCAGTCACGCTGTTTTCCAAAGTTCTCATCTTTCACGCCTTAGAAACACTCGAGCCCAATCATTCTGCGTTCGCACGACAATCGCCCAACTCAAGTACTCTTCAGACTTTCCCAAACTCGCATCCACTCGATCGCATTCCTACATATTTTTATTTCTTATTTGTTAGATTTAAAATTTGAGAAGGGGGTAAAAAGAAAGGTCGAACTATGCCTGATGACGGTTCTGGGGTAAGTGCTGTGTGGTTCATCACAGTCCTCTTTCCCGAAGGCTGCCTAGCCTTCCCCACTCCGTGGCCAGATCCTACAGGACAAAGGTCCTTTCTTTTTGGCGACGCAACGTCGGGTTGCTCGCAAATGTTTAGGCTTTCCCGCGACTAATATAAACAATACCACCCTTGGCGCCTGATGGCTGCACGTCTTCGAGACGTCCGCCGTCAAGGGGTGCCTTGGGGTTGCATTCATACTTTCCAACAAGTTCTCTCGCCAGGCACACCAGATAATACCCAGTCATAAATCGGTCACTCGCCTAAATTACGGTCTAGGCCCTTTTTCAGCGACCACCCAAAATGCGCTGGCGCTAACATATTATTTAATTAATTTACTTTTTCTGACCCTTTGCTCTTAACCCTTTGACTGCGGCAGACTCTGAGCCGAAACGCTTCGCGTTGACGGCGTGCAGCCGGCACTAACTGTCGCTGGGGACTGAATACTTTTTCACGCAATCTGAATCTGTTCGGCGTTGTATTCAATTGTAATATTGTACAGAATCAAATTACTGTTACTTTATCCACTCCAAAATTAATATTTTTCAATTTTTTTAAATATTTTTTATCTTCAATATATATTATTTATTCGTCAAGGGTAAAGTTTTAAAACGCCATAATTTGATAATTATAATGTATTGTAAAATATATAAAATGAAATGTACAAAACGAACTCCAAACCATACATAACTTTTGTCAAATGGCAGATGAACAGATGAAACGAATTTAAGATATAGGGAAAACTGACGAAATAAACGAGATTTTTCTTGTTGATAAGCAACAAGGTATGTTGTTTTTGAGTGTTACACGGATATGATAAAATAATTTCTTGAGAAATTCAGTAAGACAGCAGTAAATGATCAAAGCCGTCGCCGAGCGCACATGTGCGCCCATAGTCTATATCGACGGCTTGTGCTGGGCGCATATATGCGCCCGTAGCAGTCAAAGGGTTAAACTTTTGTCCGCGACTGTACGGTGTATAAAGTGAATTTTGTCGCGTGCTTTATCGTTTCACCGATGCGTCTCGGAGATCGAAAATCGAGCTCGCACGGGACGCGTTTCCGGGGAGGATCGATTGTTTAGCCTGGCCATTGTAAAGCGTTTCGCGACGCAGTTTTGTCCTGTAATTCCTTGGAATAATTTTCTGCCGCGTAAAGAGCTCGACGGATTAACGACAACGCGATCATTAAGCAACGACCGAGTGAAAAGCGGAGAATTACAATGGGACGCGTCCCGTCGGAATCAAAAGGCGTTTCCAACAAACGCGACTACGCCAGGCTATTAAATCCGTGTTTATCGCCATTCATTCGTCCCACGTTTCCCCAAAACTTCTTCATTTTATTATTCTTTTTCGCGCCCTCTTTGTGTATCTACTAATTTTAACAGATGTGAATCGTCGTTACGGAATTATCAGACGAGCACAGAAGTTTCGTCGATTTTAAGTAATAAGGGGATTGTACAGTAGTGGACAAAAGTTTAAGACCAGAGAGTCAACAAAACTGAAGTAATTAGTAATAAGAATTAACAAGTAATCTATATTCTAATTTTCTAGTTACTCATTTGTAATTTGAAAGTTGTCAATTTTAATTTGTAACCTATGTACAGTAGCGGACAAAAGTTTAAGACCAGAGAGTCAACAAACTGGAAGTAATAAGTAATAAGAATTAATAAGTAATCTATATTCTAATTTTCTAATTATTCATTTGTAATTTGAAAGTTGTCAATTTTAATTTGTAACCTATGTACAGTAGCGGACAAAAGTTTAAGACCAGAGAGTCAACAAACTGGAAGTAATAAGTAATAAGAATTAATAAGTAATCTATATTCTAATTTTCTAATTATTCATTTGTAATTTGAAAGTTGTCAATTTTAATTTGTAACCTATGTACAGTACTGGACAAAAGTTTAAGACCAGAGAGTAAATAAAACTGAAGTGATTAGTAATAAGAATTAACAAGTAATCTATATTCTAATTTTATAATTATTCATTTGTAATTTGAAAGGTGTTAATTTTAATTTGTAACCTATGTACAGTACTGGACAAAAGTTTAAGACCAGAGAGTCAACAAAACTGAAGTAATTAGTAATAAGAATTAATAAGTAATTTATATTATAATTTTATAATTACTCATTTGTAATTTGAAAGTTGTCAATTTTAATTTGTAACCTATGTACAGTAGAAAACAAAAGTTTAAGACCAGGGATTTAAGAAAAATGAAGTGATTAATATTAATGAGAAATAGTACAGTAAACAAATATCGTGTTCGGCATTGATCAATAAATACTATACCACCTTATTGAAAATAAAAATAAATGTACAGACAATATTTATAAATCATGTTACTACACTTTACATTATCTTCTCGTCTTAAACTTTTGACCGGTACTGTACATTTCTTTCGTGATTTAAGCTTCAAAGCTAATTTTTGCACATTTAATCGTTGTAATCCTCTCGATTACACGTTGCAATATCTTTTTTTTGGCTAAACATTTCCGATTTACTGCCCAGCATTCCAGCTTTAATCACCCGATTAAACATTAAACGATAATCTGACGACCGGTTAAATATTCAAACGCAATCTTTTGTAACCGAACGTCGAATACTCGCGTGCAAACTAACTGCGATCGAACTAAAACGCTTCGCTGTAAATCACCGAAATTGAGCTTAAATATTTCAAGTACAATCACAGTGTTCGCGTGTTAAACATTCACGCGTTAATGGTTCCGCAGACAATTTAAATATTTCAACGGTGACGCGAATCGCCGCGCCTTCGTTCGTTAAGCGGCAAGAGAAGAAGAACGGGGGGGGGGGGGGTTGAAGGAAAGGAAGGGAATCAATTTTTTGCAGAACGCTGAATATTCCTTTGGTTTCGTAACTTTGAACGTGCCCAGTCGTCCCCATTCATTTCGTCGTTCATGATTAAACGTTCAACGGAAGACAGGATAACGTGTCAAAGGCTGGCCGGCCTCGTTCCATGAAAGAGCGTAACGTTCGAAATTCGGGGAAAAGGTGGTCATCAACTGAAACGTTTGGATCTCCTCGAATTTCCTGCATTCGGGCTCCGGCACGATCGCTTTGCCGTGTCGGGGACAAAATTTCGTCGAACCGACGTTGAATCAGACGGGAAATTCCTAAGGGTGGGTTTCGTTGGAACGCAAGCTTATTTTTGGCCGGATCTTATTAATTGCTAGCTGTGGCTCGTTCACACGTTGCTACTTGTTTGAACAAAAAGGCAGTCTTGATACCTCAAACATAATTTATTAACGCTATTCCTACTACAATCGGTCAAATGATCGTTTTTAAAATTTCGATTACAATTTCATAGATACAACGTAATTGAATCGCCTTGAAACTTTCTGATTTTCTTATCTAATGGGGTTCACTTATATAAACAAAATAAATAAATAAATAAATAACTAATGTCACAGATAAAGATGGCAAAATTGTTAAGAAAAATTCTATTCTAATGGGGTTCACTTATATAAACAAAATAAATAAATAAATAAATAACTAATGTCACAGATAAAGATGGCAAAATTGTTAAGAAAAATTCTATTCTAATGGGGTTCACTTATATAAACAAAATAAATAAATAAATAAATAAATAATGTCACAGATAAAGATGGCAAAATTGTTAAGAAAAATTCTATTCTAATGGGGTTCACTTATATAAACAAAATAAATAAATAAATAAATAACTAATGTCACAGATAAAGATGGCAAAATTGTTAAGAAAAATTCTATTCTAATGGGGTTCACTTATATAAACAAAATAAATAAATAAATAAATAATGTCACAGATAAAGATGGCAAAATTGTTTAAAAAAATTCTATTCTAATGGGGTTCACTTATATAAACAAAATAAATAAATAAATAAATAACTAATGTCACAGATAAAGATGGTAACATTGTTAAAAAACATTCTATTCTAATGGGGTTCACTTATATAAACAAAATAAATAAATAAATAAATAACTAATGTCACAGATAAAGATAGTAAAATTGTTAAAAAAAAAAATTTATTTCATTACTTCTATATTAATATTAATTAATAATAATATTAAGTTAATTATAACTAAGAGGATAACTTGTCGTTCGAAAGTTTAACGACGATTGGCACGTAAATTTGCTCACGTGTTTCCTTTTTTTTCACGTGTTTATACTATGATTACGAATCATTTATTGTTCTTTCGAATTATTCCCGTCTCAGTCTCGTCACAGCGAATAAATAAAAGAAATAATATAATGTGCCATCATTTTATCGAACACTGTACGCGGGTCGCGTTCGACCCGGCCACCGGCGATGCCTAATGGAGCGGGTAGCTGAGCGGGAATTTGACACGTCATTTAACGCAAGGATATTTGCATAGGCCCGATAAAGCGTATCACAGCCTGGCGAGTAAAGTGTTCCCGATGACAGCCCGCCCTGGGGCCACAATTTCGTCCTCCAGCGACGTTCTCAGCCGAATGGAGGAGCCAACAATGATTGGAGAGGGGTTGGGAGAAGGGGGCAAAAAAAAAAGGGGGACGACGGACCAGGCTGAAAACGTCGCTTTTCGCGCGAGAGTTACGTAATCGTGTCGTTCGCCGAAGGAAAAGGCCGAAAAGGACAAAAAAGGAAAAAGGAAACGCGTTCAGGGACTGGGCCACGATCTCCCCCTAAGGCAGCCATACTTAACCTAACCTCTTTTTTTTGCTCGAGCCACATACTGCAAGGGAGCTGGTAAGTTGGCGAGCCTAAGGAATGCTGGTCAAATTGGACAAGGATACTGTGGCGGACAAAAGTTGAAGACCAAAGGCTCGAAGAAAATAAATTAATTAGTTAACCCTTTGCCCTCGAGAGATGACTTTTTATTGCGGTATATTAAACGTGATTTAGTTTATTTAAGTGATATACTAAAATTTGTATATACGATTATTTAATCTATAAATCTGACTAATAAACAAATTGACTAAAGTCTGAAAATTTGCGAAATTATCGTATAAATTTTCAAATTCGAAATATTAACTAAAATTCGCCTATATTAAACGTGATTTAGTTTAGTTAAGTCATATACTAAAATTTGCATATATGATTATTTAATCTCTAAATCTGACTAATAAACAAATTGACTAAAGTCTGAAAATTTGCGAAACTATTATATAAATTTTCAAATTCGAAATATTAACTAAAATTCGCCTATATTAAACGTAATTTAGTTTAGTTAAGTGATATACTAAAATTTGTATATATGATTATTTAATCTCTAAATCTGACTAATAAACAAATTAACTAAAGTCTGAAAATTTGCGAAACTATCATATAAATTTTCCAATTCGAAATATTAACTAAAATTCGCCTATATTAAACGTGATTTAGTTTATTTAAGTGATATAATAAAATTTGCATATATGATTATTTAATCTCTAAATCTGACTAATAAACAAATTGACTAAAGTCTGAAAATTTGCGAAATTATCATATAAATTTTCAAATTCGAAATATTAACTAAAATTCGCCTATATTAAACGTCATTTAGTTTAGTTGAGTGATATACTAAAATTTGCATATATGATTATTTAATCTCTAAATCTGACTAATAAACAAATTGACTAAAGTCTGAAACTTTGCGAAATTATCATATAAATTTTCAAATTCGAAATATTAACTAAAATTCGCCTATATTAAACGTGATTTATTTTAGTTAAGTGATATACTAAAATTTGCATATATGATTATTTAATCTCTAAATCTGACTAATAAACAAATTGACTAAAGTCTGAAAATTTGCGAAACTATCATATAAATTTTCCAATTCGAAATATTAACTAAAATTCGCCTATATTAAACGTGATTTAGTTTAGTTAAGTGATATACTAAAATTTGCATATATGATTATTTAACTTCTAAGTCTGAATAATAAAAAAATTAATTAACGGGTGTCTTGGGCCGTGTATGAAAGCTTGGAGGGCCGCAGGTTGAGTATGACTGCCCTAAGCTGTTCCAGCAGCTGGAGAACACCGTGTCCCGCTTCCGACGATCAATCGGCGCGCAGCCCGTTAAACAGAGACGTTTCGACGTTTTATCGCGGGAAATTAATCGACGTCGTTAAAAGGCAGCGTTCACACGCTGCAACGTTCAGCTATGCGCCGTCGTACAACCTGTTAATCATTATTCCACGCCCGTCAAGCTGAGTCACGTCCTTCCAGGCCACGGTAATTGACTCTGGGCAAACGGATAACGGCGATCGCAATATCTTTGGGATTAAAGGGACTGTTGAAATTTCGACTCAAAATCATTTTATGAACTCCAAGTATATTGGATCCAATCCAGATTAAATACAGTGGCGGACAAAAGTTTAAGACCAAAGAGTCAACGAAATTAAACTAACTGATTTGTAAGTGGCGATGAAATCGTCACCTCAGACACATCGGCACAATTAAAACAATTAAATGATATTTAACAATATCCCTGGACCCTTCGTTAACCCTTTGAGTACTGGAGACGAATTGTATTGTTACTCATTAACTGACCATTGAGTTGCAATATGTGGAAGATCGAAAAAATTGATAAACCTATTTCTAATAAATAATAGCATATAAACCTATATATATATATATTTTGTCAGACGCATATACAGGTTGTTCGGACGAAGCTAGGAAAAAAATGAAGGGGTAACTCTATGCAACATTCTAAGACGAAAATCAAGAGTAACAATTTTGCGTTTGACGCTTTGGTTATTAGTTATAAGTAACTAAGAACGTGCTATTTTACGCCTGAGAGCAGGCAAACGGGGCAACACGGTAGATAACGTTAATAACTACTAAGGGCGACTCTATGGAACATTCTGAGACGAAAATCAACAGTAACAATTTTGCGTTTGACGCTTTGTTTATTAGTTATAAGCAACTAAAGGAACGGGCTATTTTACGCCTGACAGCAGGCAAACGGGGCAACACGGTAGATAACGTTAATGACTACTAAGGGGTGACTCTATGGAACATTTTAAGACGAAAATCAAGAGTAACAATTTTGCGTTTAACGCTTCGTTTATTAATTATAAGTAACTAAAGGAACGAGCTATTTTACGCCTGAGAGCAGGCAAACGGGCAACACGGTAGGTAACGTCGCAGGTTACGCAGTGATGCTCAGTTGTAACCAGATGCGGAATATGGTTTACCTCTGAACAGCTACAGAAATATACACGAACGCGTACACGCATACAGGGTGGTCTGAAATAACCGATAGTTTGAAATTGTCGCGTTTTGGGTTGCCAAGTATTCTTATTTCATAGCAGATTATTTATACATAACCTCAGAAAACGAATTACAATTACGTTACATTTTACGCTTTAAAAACGTTTTGACGCGTACATTAGATACAAAGGCGGTCATTTTGAATGCGTTCTGCAAGCAATCGCTTTCTGTTCGCGTTACCGATTAATAAAACAAATTTTGGTTAACTCATTCACTGTAAACTTCAATATATATGTCGTATCAATTGATCAGAGAATAAGTTCATAGCAGTTTGAGTTATGAATTGCTAGAAAGGATGAACGAAAATACTATGTAATAATATTAATATTAAATCATGTAATAATAATAATAATAATAATAATAATAATAATAATAATAATAATAATATGTAATAATATTTCTTTTAAAAAACAACAAATCTGATATCATTTTTTGTTATCAAAATGATAGCCCATATTTTCCAGAGAAAATAGAACTACAAGAGTCGTCAAAATGACGGCGATGACGATTATTCATAGTAACCTTATGAATTCACTTTACCAAGTTTCCAAAATTTACTACGATTTTCTGCACAAGGAATAAATGAAGAATTGTTTTCTGTGTATTCGATATTTTTTCATGTAATTTTCAATTTGATCTGTTCCATACAAATAACTACACTGTAATCGTCGGTAGTTCTAGTGTTAAAATGAAATCTTGGCGCCCAGAGCAAGACGCTGTAAATTTACCCTGACAGCGAATGATTTAAAATTCGTTTAGCGATTCGTGAATTTAGCAGCTTACTTTGGACCACCCTGTACATAGACTTTTGCGGTTTACCGTGGCCGTTACCGGGTACTCGTTTCAGGGAGCTCAACGACACACCGCCGCGCAGAGATTCCCCTAATTGTTTTGAGCAGTGCATCAGCTTGTTTTGTCCTGTTGTTCAAAGGTGTAACACGCGGTTAACTTTGTTGACGCACGAGGGACGCCGCTTTGCCGCGTCGGTGAACGCGTACGCAAGCCTATTTTCGCGCGCGGCGCTTTTTTTAGACCGGCCACCGAGGAATGCGCGCGTGTAACGCTCCCCGGAGAACCACGGACGATGCACAGGCCCCGGAAACCACGGGGTGAGCACGAGGGAGCGCGACGAAAAGGGGGTTTCGAAAGAGAAACGGTGAACGACCGCGAAAGCGTGAACACTTTTAACCCTTCCCCGTTCGTTATGTCACGTTGAAGCACATTTCTTTTGTACTTTTTTTTTTCATATGTATTTTGATTACGTATCGTCAAAGTTGACCAAGTTTCGTCCAAGGACTTGTTAAGTGACTTTTCAGTAAAGTAATTTAACAGGCCCATGCCCTAGACCGTTAGTCATCTTTTTTATTATTAATTATATAAATATATAAATATAAAAATTATATAAATATATAAGTATAATTATTTAAGATATAAATATATGAATATAATTATTTAAGATATAAATATAGAAAAATAATTATCTAAGATATAAATATATAAACATAATTATTTATATTAGCAAGTGATTATTGCTTACAGTGAAACTTTTTATTCTTTTATTTCTTTTTTATGGGAGGGGGTATTTTCTATGCACAGATTTTGTGTAACCTCTACTTTACTATCTCTCGCTGTAATAAAGGGTTATCCCGTCGATCAGTGTATAAATTATCATTATTATTGTTAAACTGTATTACCGATAAAATTGAACGCTTTTTCTACTTTCACGTATCCGTGCTGACAAAATGTACTTAGACTGTACAGTTCTTCTTAATAGAATAGAAAACAGTTGCAGTTGCACGAAGAATAATTAACCTCGTCAGACTTACAAAACAGAAACCCTAATTGGTCGATTTTTAATCCATTAACACTTTTCTTGTATCAAAAAATGAATACAGCTATTATTAATGTGTTCGTGTCAAAAACCTATTCTTCTTCATACAACAAGCCTTTCTAGGAACTAAATTATACCGAAATTGATTCCAGCGAAGTTGACGCGCTTTTACGAGACGGTAGTATAGCAGTTGAAAGCAGACTTCGAATGCAATTCTCGTTTTCCGTCTAAAACAGCCGTCAAGTTTCCTGCCCGTTAATGGTTTGAAACTACCAGCTAGCATTCAACGAATGGGATCGAGAACGTGTTATTAACCGGCGAATGGCGTTAGACGTGCCTCGAACGATGCGCAATAACGCCGATACAGGATGAAAGGAAACTCATAAGAACGGAGAACTCGACACGGTTCTATCCACGCATGATACAATGCTACACGAGGTGGCGAAAGCAGAGTGCCAAGGTGAAGCCTTTACGCTTCCCCTTCTCCTCGCATTCCGCGGGTCCAGACTCCCCCACTCCGCTCTCACCGTCAACCGTAAACAGATGGACTACGCGAAGTCTGTGCTTCCCCTTCTCCTCGCATTCCGCGGGCCCTAACTCCCCCACTCCGCTCTCACCGTCAACCGTAAGTAGAGTGGCCTGACGAAGTTTTCACGCTTCCCCTTCTCCTCGCATTCCGCGGGCCCTAACCCCCCCACTCCACTCTCACTGTGAGTTGCGAGCAGAGTGGCTAGACGAAGTCTTCACGCTTCCCCTTCTCTTGGCCGTGAGCCGTGAGGCCCGTGAGCGGAGTGGGGGAAACTAGCAGATGCCCCTCCCAGAACTGTATTCTTATATAAGATGAGCCGTCTACATACAATTCTCAGTGTTTCTTGAGACTAACGTATTGTATACAAATTCTGCACAGGTTTTCGTATACAGTATCCCTTATTCAATAATACAGAGGAATATTAACTACTGGTTCGATTATTTACTGTAAGTTTAATCGCTTTATGTGAAAAATGAGTGCAACAAAATTATAGCACAGATACGAAAGAAAAAACAACAGATAAACGAGGTTTCATTGTTCGAGGTGTCAAAGATTTCTTATGTATTTTCCTGCGTTGATCATTATACTTATAATTATATAATGCTTTTTTTTGCCTTTTTGCCGATATGAATACTTGTGCAACACTTGTGTATATTATGTTAAATTCAAGAAACACTAAAAATTGTACGATGTGCAATCGTTTTCTCGCGCACTGTAAATTGTTAGCCGGACAGAATGAACAAACTGTTACGATAGAAATACTGCTTTGACAGTGTTGAAACGGGAACAGGATCTTCCGCGAGGGAACAATTTAACAATCTTAAATGCTAGAATCTCAGGCTGTGAAAGCCTTCGGGATCTTGCTCGCGGGAGAAGTTCGGATACAGGAAATTAGACCGCGTTAAACCATTCAAATCTCTTCCCCCCTTTCCCCTGACAGCATTTTTCTCTGCCTTCAGTCTGTAGAGGAAAAAAGCCTATCCGATCGGATTATCGGACTATTATTCGGATCCGGATCGTCACCAGACAATTGCTTCGTCGATCAGTCGAAAACGTCGACAGATCTCATCTCTAAATCCTAGCGACCGAAAATTCCCAAAGCTATCCGCGGATCGAACAAAAATTTGAAAGCTTGGAAACAGAATTGAGAAACGAGAGTGTACAGTGGCGGACAAAAGTTTAGGGCCAAAAGGGTTAGCGAGAACGAATTAATTCCACGATGAACGAAATTTCTATTTTCTTATTAATTATTAGTTTGTGTTAATAATTATTAATTATTAGTGTTATTAATTGTTGTTATTAAGTATTACAATATTAATAATAATAAAAAGGGACGCCTGGCAGTATTTATACTTAATTATGTTACTTATTATTTCAATAATTGTTATAAATATTAATCCTAGAATGCTGACAATTTTATTAGACTGAAATCGGTTAGGATTAATTTCATACTGTTCAGTAATTTATTATTGAAACTTTTGAACAATTTAAAGCTGGAATAATAACAATTATATTGACTTATAGTGCTGTATTCTACATTATCCTCTCGTCCTAAACTTATGTCCGCCAATCAGTATGACAAAAATGTTTCGGTGTTATTTATAATAATTAGGAAACTCTGCTCCGGTAATTTATAATAATACTTAGGCTTAATCACTTTTTAAATAAACATTAAATCCCTAACAAAAACCACCTAATTCTACAACCAGCATAAACGCAATAATTTCTTCGAATGAGGAATTGATTGAAAAATTTTAATACCGTAACCCCATAACAATTTCCATCCCATCCCTGTGTCAGCATCGCCCGCGACACTCTCAGCAAAAATAAAAAATAGAAAAACAAAAGCATATATTGTGCAGTGCTCAGAAGTTGGCACCTAGAGGAAGGGAGTATCTATGTGGCTAAGGGGCTGTGGGCGACGGAAAATAATTAGCGCGTGAGGGCGTTGGTGTTCGAATGCCCAAAAAATGGGCCCGACGTGGGCCTTCTCCCCCACCACTCGACCGTCCTAGAAATCACACTCGCGATTGTTTGTAAATAATGCTATTATTCTTATAACAACACATTCTTATTTAAATGAAGTCGAATAAAAAATAAAATATAAAATTAACTGAATTAATTAAGACAAGCGAAATTGAACTAGTGAAAAATAAAGTTTCTGATAGTAGGTTAGCAGAAACAAAAGAGGCGGGGTTCATTAGCCTCCACTATGCTACGGCGGACTCAGATAAGTAGGCATTTTTCCTGCCACTTGGCGAGGAAAGGAGAAAGTCTATGTAGGAGAAAGAGCCGCAAGTGGCCCGCGGGCCGCCAGTTAACCCATTCACTGCTAGGCAAATTTAGAGTGTCTTGCCCTAGCTGCCAAGATTTTATTTTAAAGAAAACACGGAATTCAGCAATCTAATAATATTAAATAATAAATAATAAAATATTAAATAATAAATTTTAAATAATAAAAGGTCTAATAATATTAAATTACAGATATAGTATTGAAATGGCATTTACTGTAATTTGAAAATGAAAAAAAAAAGATGGTACGAGATATCTCAGTAGCTGGCGTCGCAGAATAAAATTCCTGTGCTGAGTGCCATTTGTAATCGATCTAAATTGTATCTAGCATTGGGCAGTGAATGGGTTAACGGTTCCTGGCTTGCATCGTGTGGCCGTCACATGGGCCAACTCCTGAGCGCTGCGCAATAACTGAAAACAGAATCAGTGCATGACTTACGGATGAGAGACGCGCCGGGGCAGGCTCCTCATGGACATGGCTCTGTTCTTCCTGTTGGAGCTCGAAGCGGATCCGTTCGCGTTCCCGTTCGGCGTGGTATGGCGTGGCGCAGCTGCTGGGGGAGCGGACTGCTCCCCCCCCGCCGCCACGGCCACCGCCGCCGGCGTGAGGCCCCCCGAGGTCGCCAGGCCGACACGGCGAAACGGGCCCGAGCTAGCCGCTAGGCGGCGCGCTAATCTGCGGGCGAGCCGACGGGCCAGGCGCGCCCCCGCAGCCCCGGCACCCACGCTGACGGTCTTTCTGTCCCACCCCCCGTGGCCAGGGGGTGGTACACGCTGCCTGGTGACCCCTCCCGCGGCGCTGCTCTAATCTCTCGCACTTTCTTTCTTTCTCTCGCGGGCTATCCTTCGCTCCTCCCTATCCTCGCGACCCGGACGGGGTCACTCCTTTTGTCGCCGGCCGTCACTCTAGGCCTCCTGTAGGATCAATGCGAGTGTTCCTTGCATCGATGAGCTCGGGCCAGCGGGAGCTTTGGCTGCGCTGTCAGTCGCCGGTTTTTTGCCTGGTTTTTTCTTGCACTGCGCGGCGGGACCGACTGGAAACAGAACAGAAGTTTCGATTGAGTTTGGTCTAGCGACGTGCATGCTGGAATTAGGCGTTTTTTTGGGGGAAGGCTGAGCACTGTGAAGGCTGTGGAGGATCAGTCACAGTAGTATAGGGAGTGGGTAGGTTGGAAAGCCTTTATGGGCCCAACTTTCTTCAATGGGGCATATATCCTTTTATTATTAGTTGAAGCGAAAAAAAAAAATGGACGAATCGGATCATATCACATCGTATGAGGAATATGATTGGGTGGTGCGAATGAAGTACCCTTGTTGCTCCTGTGTCAATCCGTCCGCCAACTTACTAGCTTCTTATAGTACTATGACGTGTAGCTGTGTAGAGAGCGAGAAAAAGTTTAATTGTGAACAATAATTGTTTATGATAAAGATAATGCATTTTATGGTACTATAGTTAACCTGGAGAGTACTGAGAATGGTGTACTAAGGCATTTCTTGCGTTTAAGGCGGAAGTCACAGGGGTGTCTTTTTGATAAACGTTCGTTTTTTTTTTTTCTTATTATGAAGCTGAAAGGAAAAGAAAGGACACGGACGTCCGTCAGGAAAACGCTCGTGTGACTCCAAGCTTGGAAGTGTAATAACTTCGGGAGACACGTTTCAGGAATCTTCACAGAGAAATGAACGTGACCATGTGTGAGACGTGATGTCTGTCAGGTAACCTAATATTTGGGGTATACAGTGACTCGAAAAATTGATCGAATATCTTCTTGTATTATATTTTATATTTAATCGAGATACGGTGACTGATCGTAGGTTAGAATAATTAATTGAAAAATTCAGGAGTATTTATCAGAGGTATTAAAATTATAGCTGTATTTAATAGAAAATGTAATTGTTAGCTCTTAACACTAGAGCTATCAAAGCAATCAAAACAAAGGTGAGTTAGGGTCGTCATTCATTTCATGTGCCCCTGTAGACTTTGACGAGTCTGACTCGTTAAGAGCTGTTTTCTGCGAACGCCATGCAGTCTGTGATGCCAGACAGAGGACGGGAGTTCTCGAGAACACCCCCTTCCATTACGCACACTATCGCAGTAAACGCGTGTACGTGAGCTCAGCGTTTCCGACGACTTCGAGAAATCGAGATAAAAAACAAATGAAAATCACCGTTCAGTTGAGCCAAATGAAATAGTATATTTTATATAATTTTAATAATTATAAATTTAATATTTTATATAATTTTAATAATATTAAATGTAATATTTTATATGATTTTAATAATATTAAATTTAATATTTTATATGATTTTAATAATATTAAATTTAATATTTTATATGATTTTAATGATAATAAATTTAATATTTTATATAACCTTTATAATTTGAAATTTAACATTTTATATAATTTTAATAATTTGAAATTTAACATTTTATATGATTTTAATAATATTAAATTTAATATTTTATATAATCTTTATAATTTGGAATTTAATAGTTTATATAATTTTTACAATTTGAAATTTAATATTTTATATAATTTTAATAATTTGAACTTTAATGTTTTATATAATCTTCATAATTTGAAATTTAATATTTTATATAATTTTAATAATTTGAAATTTAATATTTTATATAATTTTAATAATATTAAATTTAATATTTTTTATAATTTTAATAATTTGAAATTTAATATTTTATATAATTTTAATAATATAAATTCCGTTTTGATCGTATGCGAAGGGGTTAAGTACACTTGCACTTCCCCTTAACCTTGGACAGGCACGAATAATGTAAAAATTAATAGGAAAATATTTTCCATGTGTATCTGTATAACATGGTTTGTTTTTGGCTCGAAAACAATGTTGATTGTTCGCGGTACAAACTATTTCGCTAGCGTTACAAATGAAAATCAAGTGGAACGATGTCGAGCAGAGCTGCTGCTCCATTTAATCCAACCTGTTCTTGGCTTAAGTGCACGCGTACCTGACGAATTTTCAAAATCGATTCTCCCCACAGCGGAGCCTGCCGCGAAAAGCCTTCGCTCGCCCCATATACTTCAATTCAGTGTTCGCTGAATTTTTAACAATAACAGTTGCGGGACAAAACAACTTTTATCGAACGATAAAACTATTCTTTGGTTTTTAGTGATTCGATAGCTAAACAGAAGTACGGTAGAATCTTCGATATATGAACCAATAGGGAGATAAAAGTGTTCAGATAAAAGAATTTTCGAATAAATAATAGCAAGATAAAACTGTTCAGATAAAAGAATTTTTGAATAACTAATGGGGAGACAAAAGTGTTCGTTTAAAATAATTTTCGAATAGGGAGATAAAAATGTTCAGATAAAAGAATTTTCGAATAGGGAGGCAAAAGTGCTCAGATAAAAGAATTTTCGAATAAATAATAGCAAGATAAAACTGTGCAGATAAAAGAATTTTTGAATAACTAATGGGGAGACAAAAGTGTCCACATAAAAGAATTTTTGAATAACTAATGGGGAGACAAAAGTGTTCAGATAAAAGAATTTTCGAATAAATAATAGCGAGATAAAACTGTTCAGATAAAAGAATTTTCGAATAGGGAGATAAAAGTGTTCAGATAAAAGAATTTTCGAATAAATAATAGCGAGATAAAACTGTTCAGATAAAAGAATTTTCGAATAGGGAGATAAAAGTGTTCAGATAAAAGAATTTTCGAATAAATAATAGCGAGATAAAACTGTTCAGATAAAAGAATTTTCGAATAGGGAGATAAAAGTGTTCAGATAAAAGAATTTTCGAATAAATAATAGCGAGATAAAACTGTTCAGATAAAAGAATTTTCGAATAGGGAGATAAAAGTGTTCAGATAAAAGAATTTTCGAATAAATAATAGCGAGATAAAACTGTTCAGATAAAAGAATTTTCGAATAGGGAGATAAAAGTGTTCAAATAAAAGAATTTTCGAATAAATAATAGCAAGATAAAAATGTTCAGATAAAAGAATTTTCGAATAAATAATAGCGAGATAAAACTGTTCAGATAAAAGAATTTTTTAATAAGTAATGGGGAGGCAAAAGTGTTCATTTAAAATAATTTTCGAATAGGGAGATAAAAATGTTCAGATAAAAGAATTTTCGAATAGGGAGGCAAAAGTGCTCAGATAAAAGAATTTTCGAATAAATAATAGCAAGATAAAACTGTTCAGATAAAAGAATTTTCCAACAACTAATGGAGAGACAAAAGTGTTCAGATGAAATCATTTTTTGAATACCTAATAGGGAGATAAAGGTGTTCAGATAAAAGATTTTTCGAATAATAGAACAATTACAGTAACGGACAAAAGTTTAATACGAGAAAACAATATAAACCATAATACAAAGGATTGAAAATATTGTCTACACATCCATTTCTATTGTTCCTAGGAAATAGAATATTATTTATTGATTAACACAAAATACGAATTTTGTTTATTATGCTATTTTTTACAAATCAATCGATTTCTTTTCTCCAACCCTTTGGTCTTTTCGTGTACTAATATTTATTAATTTGAATGAACATTCAAGAGGTTAATAGTTAATTTAAATATTTACGTATTCAACGTCTTTTTCTTTGTTAAATTCTACAATTTTCCTAAAACAAATAACTATTATTAGACGACACATTGTTCGGATAACAGAATATTTCGTTACGATATTCAGATAATGAGTAATTAATGAAGAAAAATTCTACTGTACTTCTACGTGAAAATAAAAATAACCTATCGAGCCCTAAAATAGAAACTTTTTATAAATCGATGCACAAGAAAATAAATCTACTCGTGAATACGACCAAATCGATTGTAAATAATACACACGAGAATAACTTAAAGAGAATTATCCGTTGAAAAAATTTAAATCAATTTAAACAGTTGAATAATAATTTGAAAGCAACTTAAAACAATGATCATATTTTCAAAGTAATCGTTCAGAGAAGAAAGAGCTGAATAAATTTACAAAGCTTTGTAACGAATCAAAGACCATCATTAACCTGATGAAAATTTCTTTTTAAATCTTCCGGAGGATGAAACAAAATTTTAATTCTGATAATATGTGTTTGCCTGGAAAAGCAGTTTAAATTTCAAAATGAAAAAAATCCTATTCATTCCGTTTTTCTTGGCTGATCTACAAATTTATCCGATCGATGATTCACAATAATTGAATCATGTCTCGTGGACGATTCTAAGATTGGTCGCAAAACGAGAGTGAATTTGAATGAATTCGAAACGAGTGGCCTATTCGTCGCGTGCATGCAGTTACTCCAACCACTTTCTAAAGAAACATTAAAAGCTGTTTGGTCAGCCTGATGTGGCACGAGACCCTCGCGAATACACTTAACGTGTACAGTACGCGACAAAATGATATCACAGCCTATGATTTACAATGTTACTCGAGTGACTTCAAAATCATAATATACCTCAACGAAAAAAAAAAGAACATCATACAGTTCCAACTCAAATTTGATTTTATAGAGGAAAATTAGTATTGATAGGGTGTGCTGTTTACAAAAATATTGGGAAAAAATGATTATCCGTGAAATATCAACGTAAATACAGCAAACATCAATACTTTTTATCTACAGTAGCGGACAAAAGTTTACGACCGAAAGGTGAAAGAAAACAAATTAATTAATTGATAAGATAAGATAAATAAAATGTTTAGAAATAAATTATTAATTATCAATTAAATTATTACCTTATTAAAAATAAATTAATTAATTGTTAAGATAATTGATGATAAATAAAAATCGTACTCTATGCTAATCAATAAATTATGAAATATCAACATGAATACAGCGAACATCAATACTTTTTATCTACAGTAGCGGACAAAAGTTTACGACCGAAAGGTGAAAGAAAACAAATTAATTAATTGATAAGATAAGATAAATAAAATGTTTAGAAATAAATTATTAATTATCAATTAAATTATTGCCTTATTAAAAATAAATTAATTAATTGTTAAGATAATTGACGATAAATAAAAATCGTACTCTATGCTAATCAATAAATTATGAAATATCAACATAAATACAGCAAACATCGATACTTTTTACCTACAGTAGCGGACAAAAGTTTACGACCGAAAGGTGAAAGAAAACAAATTAATTAATTGATAAGATAAGATAAATAAAATGTTTAGAAATAAATTATTAATTAACAATTAAATTATTACCTTATTAAAAATAAATTAATTAATTGTTAAGATAATTGACGATAAATAAAAATCGTATTCTATGCTAATCAATAAATTATGTTCTACCTTAATAATGATAAAAATAAGTATACGATATTTGCATACTATAAAACTATGTTGTACGTAGTTTTGTCGTCTTTAACTTTTGTCTGCTATTGTGTTTATCCCCTGAACTTAACGTGATAGGCTACTTTTCCAGCCAGATTCAGATTCAACGAATGAAAATGGATAAGAAATTTTTGTCATCTCAAACAACGACGTGCTATCGTTTCCATTTTTCACGTAAAAAGGTTAAATTTACGATTAAGAAATGTAACCCGTGATCAATCTTTGTCTGTATCATTCAGAAATGGATACAATAAACGAATAGGCGTGCAAAACTTGTACAGGTTATGTTAGACTCAAGAAACCCTGATAATTATGTGGTGTACTATTATTCTGTCGCGCCTATTTTTCACATAAAATGGTTAAATTTACAATAAAAAAATTGTGGTTAACCTTCATATATATTATTCAGAAATAGACACATTATATGAATAAACGTACAAAACTTGAATACCTTTCCTTGGTCTCAAGAAATCCTGAAAGTCATATAACAGTTTGCAACCATTTTTCACGTAAAAGGGTTAAATTTACGATAAAAAAAAAAATGTAACTCGTGATCAATCTTTGTTGTGTATCATTCAGAAATGGATACAATAAACGAATAGGCGTGCAGAAATTGTATAGGTTATGTTAGACTCAAGAAACCCTGATAATTATGTGGTGTACTATTATTCTGTCGCGCCTATTTTTCACATAAAACGGTTAAATTTACAGTAAAAAAATTGTGGTTAACCTTCATCTACATTATTCAGAAATAGATACATTATATGAATAAACGTACAAAACTTGAATACCTTTCCTTGGTCTCAAGAAATCCTGAAAGTCATATAACAGTTTGCAATCATTTTTCACGTAAAAGGGTTAAAGTTACGATAAAAAAAAAATGTAACCCGTGATCAATCTTTGTCTGTATCATTCAGAAATGGATACAATAAACGAATAGGCGTGCAAAACTTGAATACCTTTCCTTGGTCTCAAGAAATCCTGAAAGTCATATAACAGTTTGCAACCATTTTTCACGTAAAAGGGTTAAATTTACGATAAAAAAAAAAATGTAACCCGTGATCAATCTTTGTCTGTATCATTCAGAAATGGATACAGTGTACGAATAGGCGTGCAGAAATTGTTAGATTCAAGTAAACCCTAAAAATTTATATGGTGCGCTATCATTTTGTCGCGTACTGTACACGCGACTATCTTCGATCAGAGCGTGTTAAGGTACCGAGCTCTCGTTGTTCCGCGTATTCGAACACGTTTTTCGAGTTGCGTGGCTCATTTGCAATCTGGAACAAAGTCAAGGCTGCTCAAGGCAAGAATCGTTCGCGCAGAAGAATAAAAATTCGAGCGAATCGACGAGCTCTCAACTGACATTGTGTTCGTTCTGTTTCTGTTCGAGCATTTTTTTCTTGTTTCTTTTCTTTCTATCAATATACCGGTGTTTCCCAATTTAGAATTCATACAAAATGCGGTGTCGTAAATGCACTTTATCTACTGACATGTTTTTTTCACTTTAAACATCACAAGTAAACGATGACCGGTAAAACAGGACTCGTTTTATATATTATACAGCAGGTAAAAAAACAAAAAAAAAAAAAAAGTTCCCAATCACTCACAAGCCAGATGTTTTTTTTTTATTATGCAAGAAAAATTACCCGCCTATTTAAAATACGACAGAACTTTCCCTCCAACCCAATAGAATTGCCTTTTCTGTAAATAAGATACACACTGTGGTCTCATATTAGGAGGGGTCCTCATATTAACCCTCTATGGGCCGAATTTTTGTTTCAAATATAAAAAAATGGATGGAACGAAAATAAATAATTATAATACTATATATGCAGCTGAAAACAAATTTTTCAGTTTAAACAATTTTACATTATAGAACATTATATAATTAATATGTATACTCCATCTTATAAAGAAAACAGATTATTTGTTAAAATGTCAATAAATTACCATGTGACCTGAAAGTTACACGGGCCTATAGAGGGTTAAACAATTTCACCCTACATACTTTATCCTCATATTAACACTATTCCTACACCGCGACATTCCCACCTAAGCCAGACTACAAATTTTTCTCAGAAAATGAACAATCGAAAAAGAAGTTGTGGGGACACGGAAACTCTGCGGGTGTTCTAAGGGGCTGCATCAAACACTTTACAACAGGGCCTGAACATCGGCCCGTCATTAGGCCCAAACGGCCAGCCGATCGTCATTACCACGGGTGTTTGATTGCAGCCTCATTATGCTGCGTCCACACTACTGTTCGCGAGCTGTGCTCGCCAGCAGTGTGGACACTTTCGCGAACAGCGAGCAGCGAACAGCGAACAGTGTTCGCTCGGGAAGCGGTACATCAAAGAAACTGTTCGCGAGCTCGAAGCGTATCTGGACGCGGTTGTAACACAGTATGTGGCAAAAGCTAATAGCGAACTGCCCATGAATTCAGAGCGAACAAGCTTGTAACTGTTCGCGAGCTCCAGTTTGGATATGCTGCGTTTTCCGTTGGCAAACAGCTTGCGAACCGCACGCGAGCAATTCGTGTGCTGCTCGCGAGCTGCTCGCGAACTGTTCTCTTCTATGTGGACGCGGCTTTAGAATCCGGAAAACACTCGCAGAGAGTCCCTTCCATGCCACCACATTTTCCCCTTCTCGACGCGTTCAGGGAATATAAAACTGAAACTTCCCTGGGCGCGACACAGTCGCAATCACAGTTACACAGATATACATTCAATCTATCACAGTCATACATTCGATCTATCAGTCAATCCATCACAGTGTAATCAACCGCAGTACAAGCAAATAAACACACTCTACAAAGTGAATATTGAAAAATGTATTACACGTATGTTTGAGGAAAAGTATAAAGTTTAGATTTGTGATTCAATTACGTTGTATACATAACATGCTAATGGAAATTTAATAAACGATCGTTTGACCAGGTTGTGATAGGAACAGTGTGTTAAATAACTTTACCTTACATACTTTCTCTTATGAGCCAACAAATTTTTCTTCTCACATTGTACAACTGTACTCGCGAAACGGTTAACAACTAATTCCTAACAGAGCTGGGTTATAACAAGCGTGCAGTATGTTAGGAGTGAAATTCTGTTCGGGCACAAGGAGAACGCGAAAAGGTTCTGGGAACCGAGGGAAGCGGCCCTGCATCGGATTAAACACAGAAATTTGAACGCAGAGGCGGTTGCTAATTAATTTCCACGCAAAGTCCCTCTCAACGATTCCGTTCGGCTACGTGTAATTTTAATTATCCCCCGACACGCTGAAACACGGTGCAACGCTTTGATTTCGTCTGCTTAACATGCGATCCAGGTTCCCGTGGCGGGTAGGGGGGGGGGGAGGGTGATAAAAGGCGAGCGAAGGGTTAATCAAACGAAATCGTTAACGAAACGAAAGAGGATCGGGCCCGTGTCGGCCAATAAATTGTCTTTGAACCTGCACGCAACGGATCGTTGGAATATCAAGCTCTTTTGCCGTACGACCACGTGCAAACGTAACCCAAACACGATGAAGATGCGATCGAGTTTCAAGCTTTAACTGCGTGCACAAAGAGTCACAGATACAGTGGAGCGCAAAAGTATTCGTACCCTGTGTTACAGATAACATGATATAATTCGCATGATAACAAAGTTTTGATTTTGATGAAAACACACGCACACAAGCGTGTGAAATAGAACGGATTGTGTACGAAGCCATTTTCTTGTAGACGTGAAATGTACAGTAGCGGACAAAAGTTTGAAACGAGAGGAAAATGTGAAACATTGTTAGGTAAAATAAATTTTTAACATTTTTGGCGATCGATATTTCCATGATTCTTTTTTAAACAATTTTCTTTTCACTCAATATGCTTTTACCGTGTAGAAGGATCGGGTACAGTAGCGGACAAAAGTTTATGACAAGATGATAATGTGAAATATTGTTAGGTAAAATAAATTTTTAACATTTTTGGCGATCGATATTTCCATGATATTTTTTAAACAATTTTCTGTTCACTCAATATGCTTTCACCGTGTAGAAGGATCAGGTACAGTAGCGGACAAAAGTTTATGACAAGAGGAAAATGTGAAACATTGTTAGGTAAAATAAATTTTTAACATTTTTGGCGATCGATATTTCCATGATTCTTTTTTAAACAATTTTCTGTTCACTCAATATGCTTTCACCGTGTAGAAGAATCGGGTACAGTAGCGGACAAAAGTTTATGACAAGATGAGAATGTGAAATATTGTTAGGTGAAATAAATTTTTAACATTTTTGGCGATCAATATTTCCATGATTCTTTTTTAAACAATTTTCTTTTCACTCAATATGCTTTCACCGTGTAGAAAAGTCAGATATAGTAGTGGACAAAAGTTTATGACGAGAGAACAAGACAGAACATATCGTCTACATATTCATTTTTATTGTTATTCTGGTAGAATACTGTTTATTAATTAGCACAAAATACGAATTTTGTTGATCGTGCTATTTCTTATAAATTAATTAATTTATTTCCGTTGATCCTTTGATCTTAAACTTTTGTTCGCTACTGTATATGATTGGCCATATGGTTTCTCTTGTGGTCATTGGCTTACAATCGTAAGACTTGAATAAAAATTGACAGTTAATACATTTTGAACACTATGTTTAATTAGACGATCCTTTGAAGTGAAAAGTGCCTCATTGACCAATTAAAAATTTTCATTAGAACATTGAAAATGATAGATCAATTTCTATGAAATATTGCGTCTACTGTGATTTCGGTGTGACAGTCAAAGGGTTAACCATTTGAGTCACAGGATTTCAGAGAATAAATAGACCCATTGTTGTGTTTTAAATTAAACAAACCTATACTAACCTGTATTGACATGTTGAAACTTGCCAACACAAGCGAACATATTTATAACATTTTTTTTTTTCATGGCATTACCAACTGTTTTACAAAAATAAAAATGCTCTACCATGCATTACCGTGCATCAAAAAGGTGGGACATTTTTAATCCCACCATGCTCCAAAGGGTTAACAGGGATTACCGAGTGCAAAAAACATACATGTAGGAATGCGATCGAGTGGATGCGAGTTTGGAAAAGTCGGAAGAGTACTTGAGTTGGGCGATTGTCGTGCGAACGCAAAATGTTTGGGCTCGAATGTTTCTAAGACGTGGAACGATGAGAACTTGAGAAAACAGTGCGACTGAGAAATTCTGGGTGGTCGTGACCGAACGCGTGGAGTGAGAAAGCTTGACAATTAGAATGAAAGGAAACGAGTGTTTGGAAGAATATATATATGACGGGGAAAATGCGAGCGTGAAGCAGAAAGTGTTTGACTGTTCGAAAGAAAGGTTTTGATTGTGAAGTTGGTAAGTTGTAAAGTCGTTTAAGTTGTTTTTGTTAAATTATTTTAAATATACTTTGATTAACCCTTTGACTGCGGAAGACTCTGAGCCGAAACGCTTCGCGTCGACGGCGTGCAGCCGGCACTAACTGTCGCTGAGGACTGAATACTTTTTCACGCAATCTGAATCTGTTCGGCGGTGTATTCAATTGTAATATTGTACAGAATCAAATTACTGTTACTTTATCCACTCCAAAATTAATATTTTTCAATTTTTTAAATATTTTTTATCTTCAATATATATTATTTATTCGTCAAGGGTAAAGTTTTAAAACGCCATAATTTGATAATTATAATGTATTATAAAATATATAAAATGAAATGTACAAAACGAACTCCAAACCATACATAACTTTTGTCAAATGGTAGATGAACAGATGAAACGAATTTAAGATATAGGGAAAACTGACGAAATAAACGAGATTTTTCTTGTTGATAAGCAACAAGGTATGTTGTTTCTGAGTGTTACACGGATATGATAAAATAATTTCTTGAGAAATTCAGTAAGACAGCAGTAAATGATCAAAGCCGTCGCCGAGCGCAAATGTGCGCCCATAGTCTATATCGATGGCTTGTGCTGGGCGCATATATGCGCCCGTAGCAGTCAAAGGGTTAATACTTTAATCGCTTCACTTTTATCTTTCACAACTGAATCCGATCTTCCGTTCTACAAAAATCATTTTACAGAATTTTCCTATATGCATACCTGCGAGGGGATCACGAGGTGGCTGGTAACCCGACTGGAAGCCGGCGTTCCATCCCACTTGTGCAGCTAGGACAGGTCGGTTCACTCGATTCGACGTGAGCGATCGAACATATCAGGCTCTCCTCTGCGTTGTTACCGGTGTATCACAGTTTGTAGATCCGACGCGTGCCCCGCGATCGAGCATCGTTTCCATTAATTACACCCGCGTTTCGCACACCCTGTGTGTCGCGCCCCCCTTTCATTCACACCCCGTCTCTCCTTGAGCGCACGTGTTCACCTAATCCCCGTTTAACATATATCTTAGTATCACAATGGACGATTTTATTTACTCCTCTGTCTCCTTGCTCGCGTTTATTAATTTTATAATTTATACACGCCCTCCGTTTTCGCTCTTCTTCTTCCCCTCCGCTCCAACCCTTTCCTTCTCCTCTTCTTCTTCTTCTTAATATTTGTTTTAAACCTTAAGCTTAGGAATCACAGTCGCGAATTGATACGGATCTCCCCGTAGCCGTGTGCTGCTGTTACTGCTGCTGTTCGAAACGATCACACCACCTCGTATATACCAAGCTTCTCCCTTTCTCTCTCTCTCTCTCTCTCTCTCTCTCTCCGACCCTCTGACACCCTCGACACGCTGCACACGATTGGTGGTACGACCAGTCGCCGATTATTCTCCTCGGGACACGACGGTTTGAACTCAGTTCCCTCAGAACACCGCGTACACCTTGCCGCCGCGTTCTTTCCAAGCGGTCATCAATCTACGAATAATTCGTTCTAGGACGGATTGCGGCGCGTTGCACGGTCCTCCAGCCGCTGGCGCGTGCTGGCCCACCTCCTCTCTCACCTGTTCGACGCGAAAAACTCGACTCGAGAGAAAGCGCACAGGATTATTCCGCGGCTGTCTGCCTCCGGAAGGAGTTCCACCGTGTTCAATGCGCACGTGCAGCTGACGACGGGCAATGTGCCGAGAGTCCTCTTCCCGCACGTCGACGCGCCAGGACGCGTTGGGAACGACAGGGGATGCCCCTCAGAACAGCGGGAAACGTACAGTCGCGTGCCTCGGCTCGCTTCTGTCCTGCTGCCACCCTCGTTTCGTCCCGACCACGGAGCGACGACGATCCTTCGCGTTCGTCTGATCCACGCGCGACCATTCAGACGCCATCCTTCTTCCAAACTCGACCTGCTCGCTCCTCCTACCGCCTCCTCTCTCCCTCCACCTTCTGTCACCCTCTTGCCCCTTCACGCGATCAGCACTCTGGGGTATCGCCGCGGTGTACTCGGTCTCGTTCTCTCGACAACGTGTCCGAGCATCGTTCGAAGGGAAACAGATGTCGCGGCGGTCCTCTGTCAAAAGTGACGCATCTCTCAGCTAAGTGTCGCCGTCACTGAACAGCACGTCGGCGCGCATCTCCGACGACGGCGGCAGCTCGACGGCGGCATGCCAGCCTACGGGTGCAACGATGATCCCGATACCGTGTGAGAATCGTAGATCGATCGAAAATCATCTGCCTGCCACGGGACGCGCTCCTCTTCGACTTGATCCGACCGTCGTGTCCTCCGCGGGCCCATCGACTGTACTCTGGAATGGAGGCAGAGGGGGTGGGAATCGACGAGATGGTTCGGCCACGACCGTGGGTTCCTCGCTAGACCAACACTTCGGTTGACATCCGGTTTTTTGCAACGACCCTTCTCCCTTTTCGCTCCTCCGCACTCGTTTCCGCTTGTTCTGTCCTCCCTCCTCGTTTCCGTCCAGCGGGGACAGCAGTGGTCAATCGCGACCAGCTATTATTACCGAGTAATCCCGCGACTGCTTAATTACTCTCGGCACCGCCGCACTCACCGCCAATGCACCCTCGATACTCTTGCCTACCCCCGCAGCGCACGAGACACCGATAACACGGCCTGCTCGCGTGACCCGTTTACGTTTCGCAGTCTCCTTTACCCCTGACGACACCACAGGCTTCCTTTCCCTCTACGTGTGTGCATACATGTGTATATATGCATGTATGTATATAACCGATCCTGTCCACAGTTCACTCTATTACTTCGGTTGTCCGCACTCCACTCCACCCGGGGCCCGGTTGTACGTTTCGGTGCACAGGTTGAGATCCTTCCGGCTCTGGGCGACTGTCAAACGAAAAGAGACTAGTTACGAGGAATCGAACAAGCACATTGTCGTCGTGTCGAGTGTGCCGCGGGTTCCGATATTGTTCTTTTCTCCCCGTCCAGCAAGGGAAGCGCGCGCGCGCGACCGCGCGTGTGCCCGCGCGCGATCTTTTTTCGTTCTCCCTTCGCCCCCCACCCCGTGTCGCCCTTTAGTCACGGTTTCCTCTTAACCTCGACCACCCACGGTTCCTTACGTTCCTCCTCCCTCTGTCACACGCTCACGCTCACCTCGCCCAATCTTTCGCACACCCTCTCTCTCCCTCTATCTCTCACTCTCTCTTTCTCTATTTTTTACACTTTCTATGTATGTCTCCCTTTTTTTCGACTTTCATTCATTTCGACATACTCGAAGGGCGTGACGATTCCTTCAAGACGATCCCGTTACACGCGCCCCGCTCCCGTCCTTATCGATTACGACGCATACTGCATGGAGGAAGGCCTGCCCACCCGTCAACGTACGAGAAAGGATTCCCCGCAGAATCCCTCTGCTCGCCTGGCCCACGACAAGAGAATCGGTGGCACGGGTGTTGTTTGCTAGTGTGCGTGCGTGGGTGCGTGTGTGTGGGTGCCTGCGGCAGCCGTGTTACGTGTACAAAGCGGCGTAACCCCAACCTCGATGTTAGGCGGCTGATAGCCGGCCTCACACTGATACGGCTCCGTCGTTACGACCGCGGGCCATACCCGCCCCTTAGACACCCCCACCACGCCGCGCGAGGGTAAAAAAAACTACTACACCCCCCTCTTTTGAGGGCCAATCGCAGCGCCGCCTCGCGGCGATTGCGGCAAACGGATCGTCAGCCCTTCGATTCCGATACAACGCGCATGCGTTAATTGCCGGAACCTATATATGCCGTTTTTCGGACGGCACCGCACGTTGTCCCGTGCCACCCTAACATTTTTTCGTGGCCGAAACGTTAGGAACGTTCCGATCGAACGTTTCTAACTCGATCGCTTGATAGTTCGGTTCATGGACGATTTGATTGATTTGATTGCTCGAAACTTTGTTAACGAGGTATCAAAGTACTTGGAAAATCCTGTATTATGAACGAGGGGCTTGGAATATTATTTTTGTTTATTCTAGGAAACAGGTGTATGGATTTTTGTGGTCTTATATCGGTTTGCAACGGTAGAATCGATTTAAATGGGTGCACGGTTTAGGTTGGGGAGATCGGTTTGGAAAACGTCGAAAATACGTGAATTATTCCTGTACGTGTTTCTAATAAATGTGAAAAAGTACTCAATTTGTGGAGATAAGCTTATTTTCCTACTTCAACGATTGTTTTTATATATTTTTGTATGATGAACTATTGTATACTGTATCTAAATGCTATATTTTATTCTGATTGATCTTTAATGACCGATAAAAAGAATATTAAAAATTATCATTTAAATGGTAGAACGCAAAACTATGCCTTTCGGGTATCTTCTCGTTCAATTAACCTTCTTTTGCTAACACTTCCTTACTAATGTTCCGTTTGTGGCTATGTGTTTGAACGTTGGTTGCATGTGCAAACGAGTATTGCAAGACTATGCTTTATGTGGCGTTTCCTGCGGCACGAACTAACGCTGAGGTTATACGATACTGAAATCACATATACGTTGACTACGTTTAATCGATGCCGTTGATAAAACCAGTATGAATATATAGGACGAATTTCGTTCCTTCTCTTATGAGTTCGATTTCACAATTAATATACAAATTTTCCTGCATCTACAGTATATACTAAACTTCTGCTCGGTACTTTTAATGGAAACAAATAAAAGTTTTGTAACATAAAAGTTATTGAGATACTGAACCTATTACTGCCAATACCTACTGTGTACATACATGTTTATTATTTTTGGCATAAATTACTTTTTCGATAAATGTGGCCGCAAATATATCATAAAAATATTTTTTTTTTTTTTTACATATTCTTATTAGTTAACATTGATGAAAAATTGTAACTATGAGATATAGAAATACCCTTGTTATTCTTCCAACAGAATATTGAGTTTAATTGAATAAAAATGTAAAAGATTAGCTGATCAAAATATATATAAAATATATGATAAAATGTAATTTAGAAATAACGTTTATTTGATTTACGCCTTTGTCAATTTTTAAATGGAAGTGGTACTTGGAACATACTTGGTTCGATCGCTATCGTGTAGGGTATCTGATGCGACATCTTTACATGCTCGTTGGAACTTCTTCCTATCCTTCTTCCTTCAAATTTTCCATCTGCAGAAAAACATGTAAACTTAATTAACCAACATATTTAGTTTGATTTCTAATCAACATTCTTTCATAAATATTTACTTAAAAATGTGTAATTGTCGTGTATATCTATAGATTACTATTTAATGTTGGTTAGAGGTTAATTATAAGAAAACGATATCTTTATCAAATAAAACAATACAAAATCACATATCCTTATTATCTTATCATATTTACTTACATTGAGTAATACAGTAGCTTTGATTATGCAATGAAACTGATGATTTATTCAAATTCACAATATAATATAGACAAGACGATTTCTACTTTTAAAACGCATCCCGGATTCAAGTTACAGATGTCGCGACGATCCAACGAAGCTTTCCGTTAATCGTTCTGTGAGTAGTCGATGGATCGAGAGATCGTTTAGTATCGATCAGAACAGCGGGTGCAGCTTGTCAGAAACACCAGGGACTGGGTTTTTGTTCCATCGGAATTGTACGGTTCCGAGCAGATTTTTTTACTTTTCAAGAAAACGAGTAATGCTGTCTTGACGCTCGCATAACAGAGTCGTGTTGCAAAGAAGACATTTACGATAGTGTTCGTTTGCGTTTCTTTTAAGGAACGACAGTATTTTACAATCGACAACTTCTTTAGCCATTTTTGTAGTCCAATACTAAACAAACGTGCCTCTGTGATCCGCAATGGCGGAGACAAATGGGGCCGCAAATTTGAATACAAAAAACGGCAATTTTATCTGCGGAGTCGTTGAAGGTACATAAATGGTTATTGCATGTCGTGAAACATACATATTTGGTCACTGTTCATGACAGCTTCACGTAGGAGGGGGAATAATTGTAGTGTGCCACTATTCGATACAGTGGTTCGTATTATTTGCATAAAAAATACCGTTTAACGTTTCAGGATTTTATGGGCGGCCTTGGACCACGGAGCAAAGGAAGGATTTATTTCAAAAGTGAGCACCCTACATCAATTATGGTTGAATTTTATTGAAGCATTAATAATATAATTTTTAATCTTTCTGTACATTAATTCTTAGATTAAAGAAATGGGGAATGGATTCTTATTTGTACGCACCAAAAGATGATTATAAACACAGAGCATATTGGAGAGACTTATATACCGTAGAAGAAGCAGAACATTTAACAGGACTGATAACAGCTGCTAGAGAATGTGGTATTACTTTTTATTATGCGCTATCACCAGGGTTGGATATCACGTATTCAAGTGTGAAGGAGGTTACTGTGTTAAAAAGGAAATTAGAACAAGTTAGCCAATTTGGCTGCACTGCATTTGCATTATTATTTGACGATATAGAGCCAGAAATGAGTGAAGCTGATAAAGAAGTATTTCAATCTTTTGCTCATGCACAAGTATGTATTTAAATGGCTTAATATAATAATTATAATGTATTTGATATATAATTTTAATAATTTGTTAATAGGTTTCTGTTACAAATGATATTTTCCAACACCTTGGTCAACCTCGTTTCCTGTTGTGCCCAACACAATACTGTGCAACACGAGCAATGCCAAATGTAGCCTCCTCAGAATATCTTAATACACTTGGTAGTAAATTAGCTCAAGAGATTGATATAATGTGGACTGGCCCTAAAGTAATATCTAGACTTCTAACTGTTGAATCTATTGAGGAAATCACAGAAGTTTTGAGAAGGCCACCAGTTATATGGGATAATTTACATGCAAATGATTATGATCAAAAACGAGTATTCTTAGGACCATATTCTGGTAGATCTCCTGATCTGATTCCTAAATTGAGAGGTGTTTTAACCAATCCCAATTGTGAATATGGGGCAAACTTTATAGCAATTCATACATTAGCCCAATGGAGTAGGTGTAATGTTGATGGAAAAAGAGACTTAAGTTTGAGTGAGTACCTAGTTATTTTTACTTATAGAATACATTAAATTTTTGCATCATTTTAATCCTTGTGTTTCGTTTTGCAGACGATACTGTATCAGCAGACATAAAGTTAGAAACTGAAACAGAAGATGGTTTACTTGGTGAAGACGTTCCTTCAACAATGTCTCCAAACATATATCATCCTCGATACGCTTTAAAAAATGCTATCAATGAATGGTTACTGGAATTCAATAAAAAACGAAATGCATGGGGTGTCATAGCAAAACCACAGCCATGCGTTGCTCCGACAATACCAATTCCGATAATTCCCTCTGTAAATACATGTATGAGCCTCACATCGACAACGACAACGGCCCCTGTATCGGCAACGCCTACACCAGTAAATAATTCCACGTGTCTTCAAGCATTAGCTGAAGTTTGCTCAAACGTGACAACCACTGATAGTTTTGTACAGCCCCCCACTGGCCCCGTTATGAATTCTTTGGTATCTGAAACAACTGTTGTCAGCGAGCCTATTATTCCATCAATCTCCGCTAGTGTCGAAAATATACCAAGTTCAAATATTTTGTCGTCTATGGAACCAATGGATTGTAATACAACACCTAACAATTCCCCAGCGCACACAGTTAAGATTCATTCAGAAGATGATGCTATGGTAGAAAATACTTCGGTAAGTTTTTTTATACGATGGCAACAGTACAATTTGTCAAATTCGCGTAATTTTTTTATATCGTTTTACAGACATGCAGTGAAGCCTCTGGAAGTATGCAAGTGGAAGTAGATGGTACCTCTCCTGTCGTAAATGGTACTCAAATGATCGTTGAGAATGACAGTGAAAATCATGATAGTGGCGATAGCGCAGATCAAGACTCGATTGATGCCGATAAGCGATTGACACAAGAAGACTTGTCGTTGTTGTGCGATCTTTTCTATCTGCCATTCGAACATGGTGGCCAGGGTATTCAACTACTACAAGAGTTTAATTGGTTAAAAAGTAATGCTCACGTTGTCATGAGAAAATCGAAAGAGGATGAAAATGCATCCCAGTCTGATGTAAGCGATTCTCTTAATAGAATATTAAAAATAATTTGTTCACGTAAGTATTGTTTTAAACAAAATTTCAGATCGAAGAGTGGCATACACGGGCTGCTAAGTTAAATGATATGTGTAATGCTGTAAACAGACTATTTCAGCGGCTTACGCATTGTAATAATCGTGAGTTGCTATATGATCTGTATTCGTATGTATGGGACATGCGAGGAGTCGTGTCTCTGTTAAACAGTTACGTGAAATGGTTGGGTAAGTTATATTCTGTTTCTATAATAAATCAAATACATATATTTATCAGTATCTCGTTATATTTCGATGCGTATCTTCAAAAAATGACAAATAAACGTTCTAAATTAAGTAGAAAATAATACTGAAAGCATTCTAATTATAACGTCACTCGTAAAACTATTTAAATATTTCATTCGGGTTTTTAAATGGAATTATTGAAATATTAAAATTAAAATATCAAAAGAAAGTTCATTCAAGATGGTAGTATGCTGGTACAGTGATTGAAATAAAATATCACTTCAATGCAAAATTACATTAAATTTAAAATGCTACTGAGTTTTATTTTTTCTTTAATTTTCGTACTATGTTGTAGACACTTGTATTTGTTGTGCTACAGATGAATGCTGTTATTAATTTTTCTCGAAAGTACTATAATTTATTTCCTATACTTATATTTCAGAACAAAAGTGTCTCGAGTATTGGTAAGTGTAATATCTCTATCTCTTTCTTAACTCACACATTTGGTCATTTTACAAGAAAGAGGCGTTTTCTTCTTAAAAATAAATTCTAATTTTTGTAACTTACAAATGTTTATACTTTTGTAAAATTTGAAAATACTTTTGATACGCTAAAAATAAATGATTTATGTTTTTTTTTAAATCAAATATTATTTTGGACATATCAGTCGAAAATATTGCTTTTCATTTTTGTATAATTTACATTGTATGTTACACTACACTTCCTTGTAAAATGACGCAATTTATACGATCATAAAATACACAAAACACGAACTATTGATTCCATAGATTCCTGATGTTTTGTTAATCCGTTTTCAAGTTAAATAAAATTATCTGTTTTTCATAAGTGGGGCTATTAAAATATGAAAATAAATGTCACCATTTTTAACCGAATAAAAGTATTTCACGAAGAACTATGTTTTTTTTTGTTTAATAAAAAAAAATCAAAGGTCATAATATAAGACCAATTAATTTACAATTTAAAAACGGAGGAAAAATTTTGTTTTACGAATTTATTAATTTGTTTAAAAATTGTTTCTAACAATTTAGCTACTTTTTAAATACTCAGAATGCGAACAGGCATCGGTAATGTTTGGAATCGAAATATTTCATAGATCGCACATCTATGAAATTGCATTCGTACATTTGTTTCTGCGCTTTAGAATCAAATGTATTATATGGCGCGCGTAAACAAATAAACAGGGTGGCCGTAAGTCAAAATCAGAACAAATTAAATACATGTGAGTTAAACTTGCTGCTGTTACTTGATACAGTCATATCTCATGGAAATACAGATCACAACTGCATTATACTGTTGCACAGTACTCTTATCTCTTATACAGAATGAATCACAAATTTAACGATTTATTCCTCATTTAAAGTCAGTCAGAGTAAACGTTTTTGCTCCTAACTGTATACATAGCCTGTTATGAAATGATTTTCTTATTTGTCGACTAACGGCTTCCTATTTATAGTTCTCTTAGCATTTAAAGAATGTCACAGCATTTCTCTGATTTTTTTCTTTTTTTAATACCTTGTAACGATGATCTTTTTCCTATCTGCAAAACACTGTTACTGTATATTAGTACTGTTACTTATATTACTATATAAGTTACTGTATATTATCATGATAAAATAAATCATGAAATTGAAGAGAATTGATGTGACTTTCTAGCGCAAAATTTGTTGGAAGGATTTTCCATAGCAAGTACTTTCTGGGAAACTGTTTAACAGCATCTATGTGGACCTGAACAAATACTATGTTTTAAATAACCTTGTGCCAGCTCTAACATATTGACTGACTTTCTTTCACAGATAATGTTTGGCAGAAATTTATTCATTATATTGATATTTCTTGCTTTCATGACTGTTATACCGATGCATTGATATATTTACATTTACTGATATATGATATGATGCGTTCAAATACTGTATAAAATGTGTGTTATTGTAGTGAGTAGTTTCTGCCAACAGTATAAGTGTATGAGGAACCGTACAGCTTCAATTCACTGACTAACGTGCATTTCTGTGTTTTCTGTCTTGTTGATAGCGTTTGGCAGATTCCCGTCGACGATGACAACGTTTACCCAGGGAAGCTACACATGTATGCGATTCACCAGTCTGAGTAATCCAATAAAAAAGCGCGCGACCTCACAAAGCTTCAAATCAGCGAAAATTATGAAAGAATTTAGAGTTGCGTTTGAAGCTTTGTAAAAGAATCATATTGCGATTAATAGATGCAAGAATTTGCGCGTAGAAGCAGCGTTCTGATGCCTTGAAGGATCTATATATTCAACACAAATACCTCTAGAATTTAATGTATAATATAAGATGGATATACTTTCTTATTTTGCAAAAATTTTTACACACCATTTATTGAGATTTTGTCCTCACAAAATATTTGCAGAAGCTATTTAATTTTTGTGTGTTCCATAGAATTTTTCTCTGCAATTGTATTTAATCACTTAATCATAGATTATTTATATTATTAATAATTATTTAAGTATGTGTACATTTTAGAATTGTATTAATATAAATTTTATTTCATTAGTATATGTAAGATTTCAATGAATTTGCGCATGGTAATAATTTTTGCACGTGAAGTAAGTCCATCTGAAATTCCTACGAAATTGGCAAAGTTAGGACAATTGTATGAAATGTTAAGGGCTTTTCCTGAGAATTATGCTGATCAAGTACAACTAACAGAAGTTGTACCTCCACCTTCGTTTTCCATTTTTTTTTTTTTTAATTTATTAAAATATTTATTATTTGTCAGGATAAGACTATATTTATTGCAGATTGTACATTTATTGTATTATTGGAGACATCTTTTGTAGATTGTGAATGATCAGTAGTGCATCCTCCTTTTGCCAACTTGCCTGTACTAATTTATTTTAGTTCCAGAAACTGTATTCTTTTCAGGAGTAATAGGAGTTTTATTTCAGGCGCATTTTGGCAAACTGGATTACCATTCCACCAATCCCATCTTCCCTTCCATTATCTCAGGAATTTGTCTTTGCGCGAACTGTGGTGCAACATTCTACAAAAATGAATTTTCTTTTTATTGTTACAGTTTACTTTCATCATAATCGATTCAAGACAATAATTAGTATAGAATATTTTATCTTAATAAATCGACCTTCTAACGAGATTCATTTTTTACAGTATTTTATGAATTTCTCTTTTCTTTTCTTTTTATTTAAAAATTGTTCATTATGCATATGAACAGTCTGTTTAAAGATAATCAAATTAAGGATGATTGTATTCCTCAACAAAATGGTGCACCGTAGTTTTGTATTCGATTAATGAATTTCTTTTGTCTCGTAAATACGATTTTTGCGATTTTCTATGTAATACCAAGTAAACAGTAGCGCGGACTAGATAAAAGATCTTAAACGTTCATTAATCGAAATTTATTTATGCATGTTACAAATTTTAAGCAAAATTAGTGTTCAAAGCAGTGGAGACCGTTTCATAAATTTAAAGAATTGCATAATTGCGCGTACACAGCGTTTCTCATTTCACAATTTTATTAAAGCTATGTATTGTGTCTTGGGATAGGGTTTTCAAATGGCTGGAAGGAAACTTTTATGAGTGGAGAACAAGAACCATGGGTATTTCGTGGAGGACTTACAGCTGATTTACAAGTATATTCATATTTCTTGAATCAAAGAAGCAGATTTATTTAAAAAACGGAGCAACGATAATATGAAATTAATTGTTTTGCAGAGATTAATTCCAGTGGACAGTGGGAATGACTTATTTGTTTACAAAGCTCCAGAAGTGCCCAGTAGTAAAATTTATACAATTAGGCCTTACTCAGCAAGTGACGAAGATGCAATTTATGCTGTGTGTAATAAAATTTCTGGTTGCATAGGGTCGTCTGCAATAGCAGATCGGTAAACAGAATATTTATAATATACAAATAATGTTTCATTTTAAAGTAGGCAATTTTCAATACTAAATTTTTAATGGCAGAATCGTTGGCGGCTTCTTAACCTTGAGTCCAGAGCTGTGTATGGTTGTGGAAGATGAGAGTGGTATAGTAGGTTATGCACTGGCTGCCTTAAACATAAAATCTTATAATCAGAAATTGTCTGTTTCTTGGATTCCGGAATTGCGAATGAAATATCCATTGGAGGACATCAATGAATTACCGCAAGATATTCAGGTATGTTTCTTTAACTGTATTATTAATCTGTTAAACAATTTTATGATTCAACTGCTGGAATTTGCATTCAGGATGCTATACGGTATTTTCACTCGTTTGTTCCGGATGTGTCTGAACAGTTGTGCAGGCAACATCCGTCGAAGTTGTTATGCGCTATACTACCAAACGTAACAGACCAATCTGTCCCTAAAAGATTAATTACGTGCATCCTCGCAGCTTTAAGAGCTAATGGTAAATAATCTTTTATGCAATTATAAAACCATGAATTGCTATAGAGAAAATTTATATTTAAAAAGAAAAATTATTCAGGGTCATTCGGTGTACATACCACGATGCTGGGCACGGACAAAGAGTCTCACGAGTTTTACAGTAAATTAGGCTTTGTCGACTTGAATCCAGCGCACGAGGAACATACCGGAATCAAAACTATGTGTAGAAGTTTCTAACAAAGAGTGAGTACACCAGTGATATTTGTGAATAAAGTGTATCTGCTCGAACCATCCTCAAAGAAGGCTTCTACAGCCTAAAAATGAAGTTTCGGGTAACGTAGACATCTATTTATTTCTAAGACAGAAAAGTTCTGTATTCCTGTCGTGTGTTTTCGTGTAACGGATGAAAGATTGATTCATCCAGAATATTTCTCTGCGAGTAGAAGAGAGAGAGAGAGAGAGGAAAATGCTGGCAGATTTTTCGTTATAGAATCTTTAATGATTCGTACCCTTTAAAAAGCTGTCCTACAATATGTTTGTCTTCTTAAACCGTAACTAAAAAGGAACAAATAGGAAAATGTCTTAACCTACATGTGTTTAATGCGTATGATGTATATATAACAGGAAATAAGTTGCAGTGATGTTGAGCGAAGAAAATAGGGGCGAAAGTGTAAAACGTGCAATAGAAAAGATAAAACAGAGTAAAACATAAAAGAAACAATAGAGAAACGAGGATCTGTTAACTTCATGAATATTTTATGTGTGTACAACGCTATGAGGTTTTAGTATATCCGGTATACTTGTATATTAATAGAACATTTTCTTAAAGGTCAAAAAATGTATATAATATAATGAATGGCGTGTACGGTAAAAAGAAGCAAATGCCAGTATGTGTGTTCAATTAACGAATTAATCGAAGCTTTTTAACCTCTTATCGAAATCATAGGCAGGAACGACAAAAAAGACTACGAAACGCGAGAGGAAAATAAACCTCGCTCTTTTCGGTTACTTTTTATTGAAATGCCATTAAAAAAAAATGCATAACGTCTAGTTTCATCGTTAGATTTGTGCGTCTAAAAAGAATCACCTAATTCATAAATACTGTACTGTCCGGTAACAAAAGTTTTCATTTAGAAGCGTGTACATAATCGATATTTAATAAGCCTATCGTAAGGCCTTTTTATGTTTAACTTATCGTAATTATCATTGTTCTTGGTCACACAAATATTGGTATTATTAACGATTCCTAATTGGCTCTACGGTCGCAATACATATGCGTGTGTGTACGGTATTGCCACAGAATGTGATATACATATACATATAGAAATGTTTAGAGGATATTAATTATTTTATTAGCGCCCCCTATAATTTCTAATTTAATTTTACGACGTCGAAGACGTCAAATAACATACACGTTATATTTTATACGACCGTTTATTTTATTAATGCTAGTAAGTTTCTCTGTCCTGTTGCAAGTAACCGTATCAGTTGTAAGAAGTAAGCAAACATTGTTTATGTTCAGAGAAAAGCAGATAAAGTATATGCAATACTAATAGTTAGTAGTAACAGTTATACCGTTACATTGCTGATTAGATTACCAACAGGTTAGTTGTTCGTACTACGTTGTATGCATCGGTGTATCAAATGTACAGAGCCAAGAGACATACATATAGAAAGTAACTGAGAATAAAATAAGATAAGCTAAAAAGAAACACACGTATGCAGCGAACAGATACACACAAACGAACCGAGTGAAAAAGAATTCAAATAAATATATTGGAATATCTTAGATACTTTGCCTTATAATTACTATCGATAATAGTATTACTATAAAACAGTTGTATTACGAACTAACGTGTAATTTTTCGATTCTGATCGAGGGATAAGATTCGTACTAGGATTTGAGATGCGGTGCCATGTACAAAGTATGAAGCGAGAGGTTCGATCGACGTGAAATACGTTCACTCAATTGTGAAATCTATTTTAATTCAGGTCAACACTTTGTAGCATTTTTATACTCGCACATTTTCGCAGCGATCGAACGTCGAAACGACAAATGAAGGTTAGGTTGACGGGAAGGCTGGAAAGTAAACATGTTGTTTACATTTTTATCGCTTGTTTCATTTCTGTTTTTCTTTTCTTTTCTTTTTTTTTTTACGCAAAGCCGTGTTTTAAGGTTAATTTACTGTCACACGAAATGTATTTTTTATCGCATAAAAGTACGTCGAGACACACACACACACACATACACGTTTAAAGGGGATCTTCTGTTTAATATAAATAATTTTTCAAGTACGATTTTTGTATAACGAGCAACTTTTTCATACACGTTCTCTCTTTTTGATGCCCTTTAAATAACGAAAAACACGATGTGCGTACAATAATGTTTCCAGTTGTCTCGTCGTTGTATTTATAAGTAACGTATGTATAATTAGCACTATTGAAACGATATGTGATTACTATTGATTTATTTAAATAAACATGTCAAGACTGATATTTCTGGTGTAGTCGAAATTGACATCGATCGTATTTGGATATAGTGGTCGACGATTTTTACCGAAAACGTTTCGTTATGCTTAATTTCTCGATTGTACCATCGCGACATCGTTGTATTTTCGCAAATTCTGAATTTCACCTTGGAACTGTAACAGCTGAAATTTCAAAGGAAATGCATGATTCTAAAGTTTCTCAGTATAAAATTATGTTTATATTAAGTACCTTTTCTATTTCATTTTTAAACAAATTTTGTTTCGTCCTAGGCGTTGTTTTGTCCGTAGTATTTATTTCAAGTTTGTTTAAGGACTCTAACAGCTCGTTAATCGTTTCGTTAATGTCTCTGTAAAACATAGTCATGTTTGAGTTCGATGTTCGTTTTTCTTTTTCTTTTGTAATAATTGTTATTGTAAGCGATCCAAATTACAGCAATTAAAAAAGTTTATCACTCACGTTGGCGGTACGAATTTCTTTTTGTCTCTTTTTCTTGATCCCAACTTCCTCTGTGATTACAGCGAAATTTTTTTTGTAAAACTTTGTACGTAGACGATTAAAAAAAAAGAAAAAAAAAAGATTGAACATGTCAACGTTACCTGTTTGGAGTTTTGTTTAAATACGGAACCGTAATTTTCAACGTCGAATCCAAAGGGAATGTCATCTATCAAATAAATATTTTATATTATGACGAATTTTATCGTTATCAAAATTTACTATGATACCTTCGCTTCTTTTCATCGCCTTCTCGATAGCTTTACTGTAACTCCTCTTATCCCGTCTCCATTCCTTCAAAACCTCTTCATCCCTAAATGGTAATGAAATCGATGCAAATTTTCAAAAAATTATCCCATTGAAACGAAAAGAAAAATAAAATAAAATAAAATAAACAAAATGTCTTACTTCATTTTCTGCAGCATTGACGTTTCTTTGGTGAGCAATTCTTTTAATCTGGAGAACCATAATAAACGGCGTTCCATTGAAACGTTTGGACCTTTATTCTCACATCTAAACGAATATATACAACAATTAAGGATAATTATGTCAAAATAAAGTGGTGAACAAAATTCGTTATCTTTATATGTTTATATTGGGTTGGAGGGAAAGTTCTGTCGTATTTTCCGTTTCCGTTAATTCACGTGGAACCCAAACACTTTCATTTAACACAAACCCAAGAGATTTAACGTGATCTCCAACAGTTGTACGATGAACGCCAAACTCTTCTGCAATTTCTCGACTTGTTAAATGTTGATTATTTTCCAACATGGATCGCGAAACATCATTATCGATCTTGGATTGGTCGTACAGATCGATCGCTTTCTTGGAGGCTCAGATCCCCGGAACGAAATTTGCTAAACCATCTTCGACAAGTACGAACATTTACAATATCTTTTCCGAAATACCGCGCATAAATTTTTACACGCAACCGATGCGTTGCTTCCTTTTTGGAATTCATACAAAATTCAGTGTCGTAAATGCACTTTATCTACTGACATGTTTTTCACTTTAAATATTACAAATAAATGATGAACGGTAAAAAAGGACTCCTTTTATATTATACATCAGGTAAAAAAAAAAACAAAAAAAATTCCCAATGACTCACTAACCAGATGTTTTTTTTATTTACAAGAAAAATTACCTGCCTATTTAAAATACGACAGAACTTTCCCCCTCCAACCTAATAATTTTTGCTGTTGAAAAAAGCTGGTTTTTAAGTACAAGAAATTTTTATTTTTCGTACACCTATGTACACAAGTAATTTATTTATTTATCTACTTATTTATTTATTTATTTATTTATTTATCTACTTATTCATTTATTTATTTATCTACTTAAGTCTACGAAATTTTGTACGTTTATTCGCACAAAAAATGAAACTATTTATCTATCCCTGTATAATTTTCTAAACACAGTAACATCCAGTTTGAATCATTCAATCTCATAGGATTCATTTGAAATCGTTTTCCATCGTTCGTAATGATATCAAAAATACGTTCAATATTTTCCACGTTATTTCTACATTTTTCACCAGTTTCCCCAATTGTAACTTTAGTCATATATTTACTCTGCTCTTTCTCGATCGATTTTCCCTGCGTTTTCAACATTTTCACGTTCTTTTTAATACGAAGTGACGAGGTGGGACCGATCAGACGCGAAACTTTATCATTAATTTCGTCGATTTCTTTATCGACAGAACTACTTTTTTTGCGATTCAAATTATTCGTGGTTTCAATGGATGTTGTTCGTTTCAATTGTTCGTCGGTTTTGGTATCCGTCACTTTTTTTAAATAAGAATCACAGAAGGACACACATGTTTTCCTTAACGAGTGATTAATATTTTTCAAAAACGTGAACTTCTCGTTGTAGTACCTGTTACCGGGCTTGTAAGACATGCGTTTTTCTCTCGTGGACACGTTTCTGTTATGGACAGCATTCTGCAACGGGGCCAATTTCTTTTTATCCTTTCGCGGGGACTGATAGCACAGAATCGTCGACAGCTTCTTCTCGATTTTATCTGAAACCGTTAAGAACGTTCACGTTTTGTCAAATAAATCTTGGTAGCAATAAATTTTGTTTATAAAAGAAAATGGATGCACTGTGTTTATGCGTTTAAATGTTATTTATGATGTATTTTCATGCAATTGAAATCGATTGTTGGATTTCAAGTAATTAAATAGTGCGAATTCGAAAAATTCGAAAGGTTTATTCGAATAATAATATATATTAAATCATCCTGGGATTTATTATTCTATAGGTACAGTAGCAGACAAAAGTTTAAGACGAAAGAACAATGTAAAACATAATTTTATGACAAATATTTTCTATATATATACAGGGTGTCCGGACAGCCCTGGGCTTAAATTGAAAGAGTAACTCACTGAGACATTCTAAGACGAAAATCAAGAGTAACGATTTTGCGTTTGAGGCTTTGTTTGCGAGTTATAACTAGTTAAAGATATCGTTTAATCCGGACCGTTCGACTCTTGAGAGCGGGTAACCGAGGCAACTCGGTCGGTAACATCGCTGAGTCCACAGTGATGCTCAAGAGTCGAACGGTCCGGATTAAACGATATCTTTAACTAGTTATAACTCGCAAACAACGCCTCAAACGCAAAATCGTTACTCTTGATTTTCGTCTTAGAATGTCTCAGTGAGTTACTCTTTCAATTTAAGCCCAGGGCTGTCCGAACACCCTGTATATTCATTTTTATTATTCTGATAGAATATTATTTATTGATTAGCACAGAATACAAATTTTATTTATACCGTTATTTCTTATTGATTAATTTATTTATTTTTGTTGACTCTTGAGTCTTAAACTTTTGTCCGCTACTGTAGGCACGGTTTTGGCACCAAATTTTTGTAACCAAATGGTTATCGGGGTTATCTAATGTCTACAATTTAGTTTCTAATTGTGCATTTAATTTATTCAGCGATTGATCGTCAAATTTTCGAGTTTACTCGTGTGCATCCTTTCTTTAAAATACATCCACTCACTTTCCTTGGGTTCTATCCGTTCTTCGGGATGCGCGTTGTTCCATTCGATCCGTAAGAATTCCAAAATGGCCGCGCAACCGAGAGCCACGACATCTTTCGGCGGCACAATAAGTGGGTTCTGTGCCACCTGAAGGGTTCTTAGTTTTGGCAGAGTGCCTAAAACACAACGAAATAAAACTTGTTTGATAAAAAAAAAAAAAAAAAAATATATATATATATATATAACAAATAATACACCAGACCCTCTTCTTATACGATTTTACAGTCGTACGATCTTTGTAATAATTGAACTGTGATATTAAATAAAGTGTTACATTTTAAATTACTTTTTGCATTGTCACGTAAAATAAATTTTATACATTTTTGGTGATCGCATGATTCTTTTTACATAATTTTCTTTTTACTCAATATGCTTTCACCGGGTAGAAGGATTAGGTACAGTATCGTACAAAAGTTTGAGTCGAGGGGACAATGTAGGACACAGTTTTATAGCTGGCAAATATTGTCTGTACCTTCATTTTTAATGTTATTATTAATTATTTTGTTTATCATGCTATTATTTGTTAGTTTAATTTCGTTGCCTATTTTGATCTTAAACTTTTGTCCCTTACTGTATATTCGATTCTTCAAAATTTTCTATTTAATAACCGTTATTATTGTATTTCAACAAGATTTAAACAAGTATTCGTGGATCTTACATATCTCACTGTTTTTCAGAAAATGGTACATTTATGGTGCCGCATCGTTAACCGTGAATTTCTTCGAAGATAAGCAACAAAAGGATTTGTAAATAAATAACGGTAGGAAATATTTGCAATCGAAACTTACAAAGTTCCAACGGCAGACTTTCCATCCTGTTCCCCTGAAGAAGTATCGTTTCCAAGCACGGGTGCCATTTAATGGTACCTGGCAACGAGGAAAGCTGATTGTTCCTGACGTCCAACCATTCTAAACGTCTCAAATAAACGAACACGTCTTCAGGAAGCTCGAGCAAATTGTTGTTCGACAAATACAACATCTGTGGACGAAGAAAGTCACATTTTAAATGTTACCATCGAACGGCACAAGGATTTGTGTCGACTACGGTTTAGATCTTCTGTGCAATTACTTGAAAAAGCAAGGTACCCTTAATTGCCAAAGGTTGGTCAATATTTCAGTGGGAAATTGCTGTAACCCGGTGTCAGAAAAGTCTGCGAACGTTAGGTTACAGACGGGTACCTTTTTCGGTACCAATGGCGGCAAAGTTATGCCGTTTCGCGAAGATCGCCGCGATGTTTTCAGCGTTGCGGAGGAAGCTTCAGAGATATTGTCAGGAAAAGTGCCCTCGATACGAGTGAAGCTTGGATCATTTTCGATCACATCTTTCGTCTCGTTTGTCTCCACATCTGTGACGAAAGAAAACGTTATATTTTATTTATTCACTTAAATTAATCCCTGCCTTTCAGCTTGGATGGCTTCCAGTTTTTAACAAGCATACAGGGTGGTCCAAAATAACTGGCAATTTTCTTATTATTTCACGCTTCTCTTCCATTTGTATATTTTTACTTTCTCTGTTACCATTTATTATATTTCCCTACCTCACTGTTACAATGGACTTTAACAGACATTTATGGTGTTATTTTTGTTATAGTTTGACTGTTCGGAGATGCCAATTTATTTCTTTTAAACATTGTTTCAATGACACTAAATGGGATACTGATTGTTGTTACATTGCAAAATAATTAGATACATAAAACTTCTTTAACTTCCTTTGTTATTATCCATTAATATTTATAATTTGTTTAATATTATATTTAATAACTTAGCTGAAGAATTTGAAATCTGCTGTTCAATGGTCATTCTTCGATTTTCAAATGCCTGAATATTTAACACTAGAACTATTGACAATTAAAGTGTACTTATTTGCATGGAAATTCATTCAAATTGAAAATTGCGTGAAAAAAAATATCGAATGCATATAAACAAATTTTTATTTATACCTTCTGCAGAAGATCATAGTCAATTTTGGATGCTTTACCACAGTGAATTTATAATTAATATTTTGTTATTTTGAGTACTGTGGTAGCTCTACTGTTAATTTGTAAGGATTCTATTCATCACCTGGATCTTCGATTTTCGTTTCATTATCGTCCAATATCGCGTTATCTGGTGATCCTTCGCGCGACGCAGAAGATCGTGTATTTTCGAAAGTGTTGCACAAAATATTCGGTCCTAAACTGATGTCAAGCACATCGGAATTTTCATCCGTCTCATAGAATGTTTCATCTTCTAAAATCTCGTCTAAAACTAGCGAGGGTTGCGACTCGTTAGGTATACTAATTTTCCGATACTCGTCATTCCCTGTCTACGAAAAATTACAGAATGTAGTTATGCAAATCACCTCGAATAACATTTATTTATTATATTTCAACGGGTAATAACCCTTTGGTTACAAGAAAAGGAATATACAAATAAAAAATTGAAGAGGTGAACTCTATGCAGTATTCTAAGACGAAAATTAAGAGTAACAATTTTGCGTTTGACGCTTTGTTTATCAGTTATAAGCAATTAAAGAACCAGACTATTTTACGCCTGAGAGCAGGCAAACGGGCAACACGGTAGGTAATGTCGCTAGCTGCACAATGATGCTTAGTCCTAACTAAGTGTGCATTTATAGAAAATTCGAAAATATAGAAAATTTATGAAAAATCAACAAAATGCACATAATGTCCAAAACTGTACAAAATGTTAACTACGGATTTTTATGCATTTATAGGAAATTCGAAAATATAGGAAATTTATGGAAAATGAACAAAATGCACATAATGTCCAAAACTGTACAAAATGTTAACTACGGATTTTTATGCATTTATAGGAAATTCGAAAATATAGGAAATTTATGGAAAATGAACAAAATGCACATAATGTCCAAAACTATACAAAATATCAAGTTCGAATTTTTATGCATTTATAGGAAATTCGAAAATATAGGAAATTTATGGAAAATGAACAAAATGCACATAATGTCCAAAACTATACAAAATATCAAGTTCGAATTTTTATGCATTTATAGAAAATTTATGGAAAATCCACAAAATGCACATAACATCAAAAATTGCACAGAATATCAACAATTAAGTGCAAGTTGTAAAATTTAAAAGGTGAAACGGGAACGTCTGTTTAAATTCCATTTCCTCACTTAACATTGTAAAAATTTGAATTTGTATAAAAATTTACAATATACTCATCGTTGTTGCAAATAATTCTCACTACCTGGGACTTTTCGTCGGACACGTTGTCTTTAATGGTGGTTAAAGAGGCTTGCTCGGTAACCTGTTTCTCCTCCTGGATCTTCGCCTTCTGAACGCTTTGGTGAATCGACAGGAATTTCTGAGCGCACGCCCCCGCACCAATCCCATAATATTGCGTTAGCAGATCCTTGGCCAGATCAGACATGATACTAAACAGATTTCTTTCGACTTTTGCAAGAACAAGACGTTTCTCGTAGAAATTGAGGGTAACAGTTCAACAATGGTCGACTGAATCGATTGTAATTCCTGTTTATTCGTCGCCTAGGCAACGAGAAACGTGTATATACATGGTGTAACACATGCGTTATTTTTTATTTATTTTTTTGGGTGACTACAAAAATATTTGACGAAAATTACTATTTGTCGAATATCAAGGTAAATATAATAAAAATCGATTTACATATCTATATATATATTTATTTATCTATTACAATTATCTGTTTAGGCTACTTTTGCGTGAAATAATAATACAGATACGAGGAAAGAGATCAATAGGACTTCCTTGTTTTAGATACATTATTTTTTATTTATTTCTTTGAGTGATTACAAAAATATTGGACGAAAATTACTATTTGTCGAATATCAAGGTAAATGTAATAAAAATCGATTTACATATCTATATATATTTATTTATTTATTACAATTATCTGTTTAGGCTACTTTTGCGTGAAATAATAATATAGATACGAGGAAAGAGATCAATAGGACTTCCTTGTTTTAGGTACATTATTTTTTATTCATTTCTTTGAGTGATTACAAAAATATTGGACGAAAATTACTATTTGTCGAATATCAAGGTAAATATAATAAAAATCGATTTACATATCTATATATATTTATTACAATTATGTATTTGGGCTACTTCTGCGTGAAAATACATACAAAATTATTGCTATTTAAAACAACGAAATCCTTGTTGATCTCTTTCCTCGGATCTGTATTATTATTTCACGTGTGTACGTGAGCTCGGCGTTTCGGACGATTTCGGGAAATCGAGAGAGAAAACAAATGAAAATCTTTCTCTCTCGTTCTTGAAGCGCTGAATATCCAACCAATGTGGAAAACAAGCCTGGGCCTCGCGAGATCTTGACTGCCTATTATTCTTATTTTTCGGTATAAAAGGATGCTCTTGTAATGGAAAAAAATTTCGAAAATTTCGCCTAAAATAGGAATAAAACACAGCGTGTTATTAACAAAAAATAATTTTTATCACGTTAAACAACATAAACCATGTTTTAACAAGATGGAAATGTCAAACTGAGTATTTAAGTTTTATCAAAGTTCGTTATTTAAAAAATTAGTGATTTTTTCGTTTCCTTTAAAATATTTAAATAATCATACGTGTAAAATAAAATGTTTTTGCATTTTTGTTATCTAAAAGCTATACCTTGACATAATATAGCGTGTTCATTAAGTCCATTATACATTTAATTAAAATAAGGAACATAAAAGTTAAATCAATACTGATGTTCGAATATTTTCACGAGTTACTGTAAGTATCTGATACACGTGCAAGACGTAGCTTGTCAATTTTGTTAACTGCTCGACATATAGAGATTGTACTCTTCGAATTTTTGATATTAACTGTGGTTAAGTCAATGGAAAAAAAGTGCAGGCAGCTGCCCTTTCCACGAACCTAACTCATAAAAAACAATCCACAAATTATGCAACATATTTTTTCAGAGCACCATTACTTCAGGTAGCACACCGTGTTATAAATTTTATATAATATTAAAGGTAAAGTTACATCGAAAAGTTATAAAATTAAAAGGCCCCATTAAAATTAATCAGTTATCGCTTGAAGCGTGATAAACTCATTTCTCTGAAAAAATGATCCTGGAAAACATGGAAAAAAGTAGTCCTATATAATTATTAATGAATTCGATTAATTCTCTTTTTTCAACTAAAAAAAACAGGTTACAGTCACGAAGGAATATAATATTTCAATTACTGAATGCAAAATTTTATATTAAATTCAATAAATTTTATATTAACTTTTATATTAAATAACAATAAATGAAAATTATAGCTTTTCTTATTAGAAGGTCGTGCTAGGTCGTACTGCGCAGCCGTGTCCCACTGCGCATCCCAATACGCAGCCGTGTCTGTCTGCGCATCTGAATGCGCAGTCGTGATCTACTGCGCATTCGCGTTCATGCGCGAGAAGCCTAGTCTAGTCTGAGACGTCGTGGCGCGAAGGTCGCTAGACATGTATCGCGTCCGTACGAGATATAGCTTCGTAATTTCGCATAATTTAACTCGTTCGCTTACCAATTAATAATCGGGAGTGTTATACGGTATATCGCGATCGGGAGTGTTAGACTTTTATTTATTTTTTTTTTGTTTTAATTATCGATTCGATGCGAATATAATTTGCATACGGCATATCGCGATCGGGAGTGTTAGACTTTTTTTTTGTTTTAATTATCGATTCGATGCAAATATAGTTTACATACGGTATATCGTGATCGGGGGTGTTAGACTTTTTTTTTTTTTTAATTAACGAATCGTATGATCGTTCCTGGCTTCGACATGCGATTACATGTTGCTGACGATCTAGCTGCTACAGGCTGTGGAGCCCATAGAAGACTAATCTGCATATGGTGAGTCGCATGTTTTATTATTCCTCCGATTCCCAATCATGTCGTAGTGCGAATGGCCCGAAACGACACGGGAATTGGTTGTATTTTTTATTATTATTATCAGTGTATGCGAATATTTTATTACTCGTGTACACTGATATATTATTTCCGAATGCTTTCTTGTATTTCGCGTTTACATAAGTTTATTATAAACATTTTTGGTTTGCGTGATTTAATAATTTTACACAATTTCATTTTATTCAGTATTATTATTTGCATCAAAATTTCATACTACCTCATTATAATGTTTCGATCTATTACACGTAAAAATTTTCAAAGCTACTTTACATAATGTAAAGAAGAAAGCATTTCGCTACTATTTTGAGCTGGCAGGTGGTATCGAAGCGATACCAGTTAAACATTTATTCATTGTTCTCAATCATTAAACTTATCGCTTCGATGACACCTCCACTCGAGCATTTATTATGTTCATTCAGAGCTCGGAAAAATATATTTTTTCAAAAATATAACAAAGTAATATAAGAAACTATCAAAATATTTTTTTTTCAAAATATTCTCTTTCCTAAATTTTACCCAGCTCTGAATATTTGCTTTTCCCTTTCCATTTCTTTATTCGTTTTGGGTTCCCATAGGTGTTATGCAAGACGAAAAAATCGTCACAAGTGGGCCTATCGCGGAAAATTAGTATCGCGAATTAGTATAGTTTATAGGATCTGCGCACGGTTTTTTTCGCTTTTCAGAGATTCGGAAAAAAGTCAGAATATAGGCTATGCCGATTTAGGAGATGCTGAAAGTAGTATTTACACGTGAAGGGTTTAGAGGGTTTATGATAGGGGGTTACAGGGAGGGAATAGTTACAGACCCTCCGTTCACGCGGAGTTTGGTTTGATAATTTAATTCTCTTTGTACCATTAAATGGTAATCCTTCCATCGGGGTCCAACCTGGGCGTGGCGCGTATACACTCTCAGGGCCCTCCGTTCACGCGGAGCTTGTTTGTTGAAAGGTCACAGCCACGTTGGACCCTGGTGGATGTTTTATTCGTTAGGGGTAACGGGTATGGGTTAAAGGGGTTGCAGGGCTGGGGGTGTACAGCTTAGGGGGACAAGGGGGTGGGTTGAAACCCTCCGTTCACGCGGAGTTTGGTTTAGTAAAGTAGTAGTCTGTAAGTACCTTTAAATTTGGTACCTTTTGCCCGGTAGTCAGCGTGGCCGTGGCGCGTATATACACTCAGGGCCCTCCGTTCACGCGGAGCTTGTTTCGTTGAAAGGTCACAGCCACGTTGCATTCGGGTGCTTTTTTATTTGCTAGGGGCAACTGGTGCGGGTTAAACGGTCTTAGGGTTGGGGGTTTAAGGTTTAAAGGGGTTGGGGGTTGGATTCAAACCCTCCGTTTACTCGGAGTTTGGTTTAGTAACTTAATTCTCTTAGTACCAATTTGGGTACCCTTCCCCCGGGTCCAGTCTGTCTGTGACGTGTATATGCATCTCAGGGCCCTCCGTTCACGCGGAGCTTGTTTTGTTGAAACGTAACAGCCTAGTTGGACTCGGGTGGAAATTGTATTTGCTATGGGTAACGGGTGTGGGTTGCGGGAGGATTTAGTATAGGAAATTCGTTGATTAGGCGCGCGTGGCGTTTCGTGGGTGTAGAGTCAAGGGGTATTAATGGGGGCAAAGGTATAGGGATAATCGGTGTAGGGATCGGAGACGCCGATCAATCGATTTCGGTATTACAGGTTGCACGATCACTAGAAGCAGTGATTAGGAGCGGCGGGTTCAAAAGTTTAGCTATATAGTGAGTAGGGCTTAGAGGCCTGGAGCTTTAGGGAACAGAGTTAACCGGGGTGGGTGCAAACCCTCCGTTCACACGGAGCTTGGTTTAGTAGTTTAATTCTATCGGTACCATTATATTTGGGTACCTTTTGTTCAGTAGTCAGCGTGGCCGTGGCGCGTATATACTCTCAGGGCCCTCCGTTCACGCGGAGCTTGTTTGTTGAAAGGTCACAGCCACGTTGCATTCGAGTCCTTTTTTATTTGTTAGGGGTACTGAGGGTGGGTTTCGCGGTCGTAACGTTAGGGTACGCGATCTTAACGTTGGCGGTACGCGGTTTAAGGGGCGGGTTGAAACCCTCCGTTCACGCGGAGTTTGGTTTAGTAAAGTAGTAGTCTGTAAGTACCTTTAAATTTGGTACCTTTTGTCCAGCAGTCAGCGTGGCCGTGGCGCGTATATACTCTCAGGGCCCTCCGTTCACGCGGAGCTTGTTTGTTGAAAGGTCACAGCCACGTTGCATTCGAGTCCTTTTTTATTTGCTAAGGGTGGCCGGTGCGTGGGATTTAAGGGATTAAGGGTAATGGGTTTTTGGGTTTAGCCTAGTGGGGATATTAGTTAATGGTTGTAGAGGTTAGGTACATCGGGGGCTAAGGGTCGGGGGTTTTATGGGTATTGGGTTCCTTGGGAGAAGGGTTAAAAGTACAGGGGAAGGGGGTGCTGGTATGGGGGTGTGGGATGGGTGGTGGGTTCCTTTGGGGGGTTCTGGGGCTCTTTCCCCCAATACCGTGGCGGATGCACGATTTCGGCACCCCATTGTCTTCGAAAAATTATGTCTTTCGAAGTACTTTGTGGTTTCGAGAGATATGTGGTCCCCTGCGGTATTGGTTACCTTTTTCCCCCCAAGGGTTGATGAGACTTGTACCCTCCAAGCTCTCCAGGGCCCTCCGTTAACGCGGAGCTTGGTTTGCTTGGAGGTGTACGCCTGCATGTTCATCACTCATCAACCCATTGGGTCCCATCCCCCTAGATCCTCAGTGGAGCCGGTACGCTTGCGTACCTGCTCGGCCTGTATACACATGTCAGGGCCCTCCGGTAAAACGGAGCTTGCTTGTTGAAGGGCTGGGCCCCTGAGGATCTAGGTTATCCCTCTTTCCTCCTCATACCACCTGGACTACGTGCCAATCGGTATGAGGCGTGCGTTCCCCCCGACACCTGTCAACGAAGTATGACCCGGTAGGTGCAATGTGGGCCCTCCGCTGGCACCGGAGCTCTTGCACCGAAAGGTCCTCTATATTCGTTCAGGTGCCGGGTCCTATCCGGTGCGATACTTCCGTGTATTCATAATCCCTTGCATTGGCAACGGTGCTCTGATACACGGGGTATCGGGCTTACTCCAAGCTCGGGGCCACTGGGGACCTGCCACGTGACCTGTTTGTCACTGTGTGGTGGCAGATCCACAGTCGGGCCCGGGTTCCTTTTCTCCGGTACCGTAATGAATTATGATCCTTGGGTACCTTAGGCTCCGTAGCTACCTTAGCTGCGGTTCCTCGGGTATCCAAGGGTCCGCTGTTTCATTACGGTACCGGGCCCTCCTTCCGACCGTACTGCCGACTCGGGGGTCCCACCGTGGGCACTGGATCCCATAAGGGGCTCAATTCAGTGCCCGGCCCGTCTCGTAGAGTCGGTCGGGTCCACGGCTCAATCTAGTGTTTCCTAGAATCTTTGATTCTGAAACATCTAGATTGAGACGGGGACGGGTCTCGAAGCGCAGTCACCTCCTCGTGGTGAGACCTGGAAATTGGTATGGTTTTCCACTGATTACCCATTAAGCGGAATCAGTGGAAGACCATACCAAGCTAAGAACTGCGCAAAAAATTTATTATGAGAATATATAAAGAAATATGAGAAAATCACTTATATTTACTTATAAAATCTTTCACTTACAAAATCATTCACTTTAGAAATCATACATTAACAAAAATTCAATTATACAATCATTCACTTACGAAATCATACACTAACAAAATCATTTCTTATAAAACTTCACGAAATCATTCACTTTAGAAATCATACACTAACAAAATCATTTCACTTACAAAATCATTCACTTACAAAATCTTTCACTTATTTACTCATACGCTTATTTGTACAAACACATACTAGGATTGGCCTTTCATACTGCTTCGAAATCAAGAAATAAGCGAATGGTCAATGAAGTTGGAATCAGAAGGATTTCATCGCTGTTTCCTGGCGACAATCTTTATCTTTGTGTTTCGAGTGGTCCAGGGAAGACATCTTTCTTAGAATTAAGAGAACTTTAAAATCATTTATCTATAGTTCAATGTATTATTGTCATGTAAGTGTAAATATATATAAACACAGTATAACAAAATGTAATATTATAAAACTATGACATAAGGTAATATAATAACATAAGCTACTTGTGAGTACATTAGTTGATTACAGTATGCTTCTCAATGCATTCTATAACGCAAAAATACACTGTAATCAAATAATGTAGAATGTATTAGAATTTGTATTATGTAACAAATAACGTAAATGTGTAATATATGTTTTTGTAGTAAATATAGTATTCATTTTTATCATCAATATAACATATAACATGTATCTTCATTATATATAATAAACAATATACATATATGAATTATATTATATTAAATATATTGACTGCAAAAACATATATTATGCAGTAGCGTACATTCGGTAGAGCAAAATATATATATAAGATATAATATAACGATTGTATACAAAATAATGGTGTGCATTATTGTATAATCGATGTAATATAAATATTAAATAAACATTATTATTCATAATGCAATTTGTCATTTTATTTATACCCAATACCACAAAAAAACGAAAACGGATAAAAAGTCCTTTAATGTTCAGTTAAAACTATAATTTTGTATCAGGAGAATATGATATGGAAAGAGGTGGCACGAGTTTCCCGCGCTTTCGAATTCTCCGAATGTGACGTCATTTCTCAGAATTTGACAGTTTCGAACCGCAACCAAATTTGGCTCCAAAAATCGCGATTTTGTATCAGGAGAACATGACGTGCAAAGAGGTGGCACGAGTTTCCCACGCTTTCGAATTTTCCGAATTTGACGTCATTTCTCGGAATTTCTTGGTCGCGAAATTTTCGAACCGCAAACGAACTTTGTTACGAAAATCGAGATTTTGTATCAGGAGAACATGACAACCGAGGAGGTGGCACGGAATATTTTTCTCGGAATTTGACGTCATTTCATTTCTCGGAATTTCGCGATTTCTCAGAATGTGACGTCATTTCTCGGAACTTGACGTCATTTCTCGGAATTTCTTGGTCGCGAAATTTTCGAACCGCAAACGAACTTTGTTACCAAAATCGAGATTTTGTATCAGGAGAACATGACAACCGAGGAGGTGGCACGGAATATTTTTCTCGGAATTTGACGTCACTTCTAGGAATTTGACGTCACTTCATTTCTCGGAATTTCGCGATTTCTCGGAATGTGACGTCACTTCTCGGAATTTCTCGGGCGTGGAATTTTTAAATCGTAATCGAATTTTTCTACGAAAATCGAGATTTTGTATCAGGAGAACATGACATATAAAGAGGTGGCACGGAATATTTTTCTCGGAATTTGACGTCATTTCTCGGAATTTCTCGGGGGCGAAATTTTTGAATCGAAATCGAATTTTTCTACGAAAATCGAGATTTTGTATCAGGAGAACATGATAACCGAAGAGGTGGCACGGTAAAATTTTTTCGGCAAAATTAAAATTTTTCGGCAATTTCTCGATTTTGTATCAGGAGAACATGATGACCGAGGAGGTGGCACAAAATTTTCTTGGAATGTGACGTCATTTCTCGGAACCTCGCGATTTCTCGGAATGTGACGTCATTTCTCGGAATTAATTTGACGTCATTTCTCGGAACTTCGCGATTTCTCGGAATTGTGACGTCATTTCTCGGAATTAATATGACGACATTTCTCGGAATTAACATGACGTCATTTCTCGGAATTAATATGACGACATTTCTCGGAATTAACATGACGTCATTTCTCGGAATTTTTCTACGTATTTCGTATTGTTTCTACCGTACAAAAATTTTTAACAAACATTCCACGATTTTCGTTACTCTTTTATTTTTTCGCGTTTTTTACTAGCCTTTTCGAATCTTATTTTTAATTTTTGCAGGATATTGTTTATATAATTATTATCTTAAATAGAATAGGTGTGGGAATAAATGATAAAGCATTGTAATACTGTTCAATTAATCTGATTTATTATGATTTTTGTCAAATACATTGTATAAAATAATTTTACAATAAATAATTTGATTTTGTAATATGTGTGTAATTTCTTCTGGAGATTTCTGATGCTGGGAGTTGTCCCGTTGTTCATTTCCAGGTCCAGACGAGTTCTGTAACGCTTTTTATTCAATTATTGTATAATTAGACATTATAAAGATAGTATTATGTGAGTAAGATATAGTTTTTAGAGTGCCATAAAATTCTTACCCGTAGACCAGTCTACGATTTGCATGTTTTAATCAAATAGACTGGACTGCAGGTATGCGTAGTTCTTAGCTTGGTATCGTTTTCTAATGATTTATACTTTTGAAAACGATACCAATTACCAGGTCTCACCACGAGGAGGTGACTACGCTTACAAGGAGAATCTCAGGGCTTATCCTCTCCGATTTGGTAAGCTTGTAGCGCACAATAATTGCAATCAGAATTATAACTGCAGATGGGAAATCGTTCTCAAGAAAAATGAGCGTAAAGTTTGGGAAAACTGCTTATTCGGGAGTATTTAAGTAATAAAAACACGTAATACTTTGTCTTTGATTCAAATCATGTCACTTGTTGTCATAAATTCTTTTTTAGTTAACAATTATTATACATATGTTAATCTGTAATAAATTATATTACATATGTTAACTTATGGTTAACTAAAAAATATTTATGAAAAAAGTATGACGAGATTTGAACCAAAGAAAAACTATTACGAGTCTTTGTTACTTAAATATACCCAAATAAGTGGGTTCCACAACTTTTGCATTCACTTTTTTGCGAATGGCTGCTCATCTACGGCTATACTTCCGGTTACAATTACTGTACACATACACCTATAAGCCTACCAAATTTCAACACATTATGAGAGGATTTATCCTCAGATTCTCCTTGTTAGAGACCCGCCGAAAACACACTCAACAATACAACAAAATACAATACAACAATATGAAGGCGCCTTCAAAAACCCAACACTAAAATCAACGAGTTCGCGAGCTGCCACTTAAGACTCTTTGGAATATGCAACGAAAAACAAAGAGCAAACGATTTCCGAGTAGCCATACAATGCCATAAATATCTCGTATTATGATTGACTTGGTATAAATTTACCAAAGTTTGTTTTAAAAAAACAAGATAAACGTTTGGCTCCATAAACTACAAGCGAATACTATTTGTACTTCCCACCCCTTTCCCTTAACCCTTATCGCGTACCCCAAAACCCCCTAACACTAATCTATACCCCATAGCCCCAAAAAACCACCCATAACCTACACCGATTCTAAAAACCCCACCGCCTAACTCGCGACCCTCCCAACCCCCGCCTCTAATCCACCCTCACGGAAAACAGAACTACCACAGGGCAGATGACCGTACATAGGTACACATAAGCTCCGGTGTCAGCCGGAGGGCCCCATGAGACCGACGGTGCCAGATCCCTGTGCTAGTTCTCCCAACCCGTTCCCCCCAACTACAACTCCCGAACCCCCCAAATATACCCCTGAAATACCACAAGGCAGATGTCCGTACATAGGTAACATAAGCTCCGGTGTTAGCCGGAGGGCCCCATGAGACCGACGGCCCCAGATCCTTGTGCTACTTCCCCACCGTACCCCCTACCCCCGCGCCGCGACCCAACTCCCTACCCCTCGCGAAACCCACCCGCCCAAACACCCCTGAACTACCACAAGGCAGATGACCGTACATAGGTACACATAAGCTCCGGTGTCAGCCGGAGGGCCCCATGAGACCGACGGTGCCAGGATCCTTGTGCTAGTTCCCCCCCTACCCCCGCACCTTCCCACCCAGAACCCACCTCACCACATATACCCAACGGACGGATAACCCACGAGCGACCCCCCCAACCCACCACCCATAACCGACGCGCCCCGATTACCCCTTACCCAAAACCCCCTAACTGTTAGAAAACCCCCCTACCCTTAACCCCCTAACGCGAACTACTAACCTAACACTAATCCCCTCAAATAGTATTCGCGTTATAGCTTACAAAACCGATTTACGATAACGCGTATTAATATTCGCAACACTAATGTTATAATCGCGAGATATATCGTGGCACTGTACGGCTAATCGGTTGTCATGTTGCTGACAAAGTCGCAACGATCGATAGAAGAAGCTCGCGAAAACTCGCGATAGTCAGAAGAAAAGACACGCGAGAGATGGTAACGATCGATAGAAGAAGCTCGCGAAAACTCGCGATAGTCAGAAGAAAAGACACGCGAGAGATGGTAACGATCGATAGAAAAAGGTCGCGATAACTCGCGATAGTCGGAAGAAAATACGTGCGAAGAATCGCAATAGTCGACAGTGAACTCGGGTAATAATATGCGGTAACGCATTAAGAAAAGGTCGCGAGAGTACGCGCGTACCCGTGACGTCACGGCTCGATATGTCAACATGTGTTCGGAAACACAACCGACACAGAGACGTCGTCTGGAGGAAGGTCAGACGACGACTAACGTGTTACCAATGAATGAGTCGTATATCACCCACGAGTTGCGCAGTTGAGCGATATGCGCAATAGAGCATGCTCCGTGGCATAGCCTTGATCACCACTGACTGAGATATGATCATGCATATGAACATTTATTTCGCTATATTAATAATAATTTACCAAATTTTAATTGTTTATGCAATAAATTATTACTGCTCCCGTTGTTTTTTATTGCTTAATTATCCTTTATTATGCAAATATAGCGTTATTTTATGTTAAATGGAGTTATTCTTAAATTTCTTCTTACCTAATGAACTGCAACTAAATTCTTCAATGTTTTTAAACATTTCGATAGTATTTGCAATAATTTATATAAAATTCATTATATTCTGTAAAAATATTAATGATAAATACCAAGAATATTATACAGAACATGTTCTTTTAATAATTAACGATGCTTTATGATCGTAAATTTATGGTATCATTAAACACACGAATAATTTATTTAATTTTAATTGTTCGTGCAATAAATTATTATAGTATCTAGCGACCGACATTGTTTAATTAATTATTAATTTGCAAATATAGCCAATCTTCAACGCAAAGTAGTTATTCCTAAATTCTTTTTGTGCTCAACGAAGTGCCACTAAATTGTTTATGTTTCTATGATTTTTAAAGATTTTGTAACTATTTTCAATGATTAATTTAAGATTTTTTAATATTTCATTAAACTTCTAATAGCAGATGAAAAATATTCTACGAAACTTATTCCTTTATTCATTAAAACCTAATCGACTATCGATTGAAATTAATTATAACATACAACTTACTTTGCCTCCTAACTTTTAACTAATAGTTATTTATTTAATCCTTTAATAATTACTTTATTAACATTATGGTTCATACATTATTTGTTATTTAACAAATATGCATGAATTAATAGTTTGCAATAAATGTGTAGATGTTTACAGGAATTTATTCAAAGGAGTACGTCACGCTTGCGTGATTTCGTTTCGTAACCGTCATGAATGGTTTATTCATTGATTCAGATGCAGTTCAATAGCTGTGGCATACAATAATTATACAATTTATCTTTTTGCAATATATAAAATCATTTTTAAATTTCCCGCATATCTAAAACATTTTAATAACGTTAACGGCGCCATCTCTCCAAAAAGTGTCCAAACTGGTAACAAACATTTATCGACAAGTAAACAAAGGTGGTAACTGACTTTGATGAGTGCTGCCATCTATCAAAGAAACCCGTAAACAACTCGCACATGTTTACCAACAATAAAAAGAGACGGAGAAAGAACGACATAGTGGCTCCAATTGCACGGTAAACAATCGAACTACTTCGTTAACAGTTTCAATCACTCTTGAATAGATGGAGCCTCAAACTAAAGTTACTTAAGTTATGCGGGAAAATTTAAAATCACTTTCTTCGTTTATCTTTTTACTTAATTTTTATTTCTCCGATGTCTCACTTGCTTTTGATACAATGATTGATCTCTGTTGGACAGAATAATAGAATCAGCATTTACAGGTATAATTCCTGTACAATTTTGTATGTTTTATTCTTGTTAGGGTATATACCTTGCTCTTGTAATTCGTAGCTTAAAATTATAATGAGTGGCAATAAACGTTTTAACAGCTGCATAAGGCAGAAGATTTGAACAAAATGTAGTGGAGATTAATTGTGCGCGCTTCTACTTTAATTCTAAATGCAGATGGTTTAAAAATATTATCAATGAGCCGAAAAATTTATGTATACATTCTTTTCCATGTAACAAGAAAACACGTATGCTTATGAGGTAGGAATAACACGAAATAGTTATGGAAACCTTTAGCTTTAATTTGAACCGCCAATCAAAGCATATTTGCAGCACGTATTTATGTACTTTTATGGTTGAATAATTTTTCCTAGACCTCGTACCTTCTTTTCATGAACATTTTGTTTTGATTTTATTTATTTTGGCAAATTTTCAAAAACATGTTCATCGTATACGCTACTGTAGGATAAAAGTTTCAATTACTAGATGAATAACTTGACTCTGACATAAAATGCTTATGCAGCATTTGCGGCTAATATTAATTGTTACCCTTTTATTATGACATTTACCTTTATACTTTTTATTTAAATAAATATATTGTTCAAAGTTGCATCCAGAAGAAAATGGATTAACGATCTAAATTATGTAACCGTGTGAATTATTAAACCTAGCACACTGCTTCAACCAACGATCCTTCTTTTTTTCCCCGACAAAAATTCCGAACTTCACGGTTCCTCCACGATAAATGTGACCTTTTTCACATTTATCGTGAACCGCCGTGTACACGTCCTATCAGGAATACCAATCATCGGGACAACAATCGCCAATCAGCCTAGAACGTCTCGTCGCATAATTTTTCTGCCAATTCTAACACGAGCACAATGGCGGCGCTCTCCCCTCGATTGTTGATTACATATTCATCCTACTTTCCCGGCGTCCTTGGAAAATTGGATTTCTTCTCGCGATCACGCCCGACACGTTTGGCCGGCTGGCAATAGAGCGGCGCGTAGGGGGGGAGGGGAGTGGGCCGCGAAAATTCGATTACGGGGCGAGAGCCTTCCGGGGGCTGCATAAACAAACTCGATTTATCTTTCCATCGCACGCTTCCGGTCGCGACGCGTCCGAGCGAAGAAGACCGGAAGACGAGGGGTCACGAGGCTGGGGATCCGTGATGCTTCTCAGCCGGTGAGAAATACCTGACGGCGTCGAGAGAATCCTAATGAACCGGGCGTCTCCGCCTGGCGGCTGTCAGCGAAACCGTGACGACGGATAAATGGCGGAGGCGGCCATCTTTTTGTCGCACTGGTGACGGAGCACAGGCGCCCCACGAGGTTTTGCAAATATTCTGACATTTTAGAATTTATATTTTTCTTGGTTTTCAAAGCTCTCTCTCTCTCGAGAGAGAGAAATTCTGAATCACTTATGACAACAGTCTTGCGTGGCGAAAGTGTTGGTCCATGGATATAAGAATCTATGGTTGAAACTTTGTAGAGATTTCCAGAGGAACTTGGAAATTTGAATTAAGTTTGTGTTTTGGACAATTCGGACCACTAAGGAACTGAACACAGTGCATACCAATAGTCTTTTTCAATTTAAATTTTGTAAATTTTTAAATGTTAGTGTATGTTTATTATATGTTGGTTTATTGTGAAGCAATAAAGGTGGCGAATGTGACAAATATAACAGATAGATGAAATTATTTGGAACGGTGAATTAATAATGTGTGAATTAAAGGTCAAAGAAAATATATAAATTAATTAATTAAATACAATTAACAGTGTAAACAAAATTTTTATCCTATGCTAATCAATAAATAGTGTTCTACCATAATGACAATAAAAATGAATTGATGAACAATATTGGCGAACTGTAAAATTATGTTTTACATTGTCTCGGCGTCTTAAACTTTTGTCCATTACTGTATCCCTCTCGAGGAATTTTTGCACTGCTTTCCATATCGTGCAATTGATTGTTAAAAAATTTGTTTCCCTAATTTATTCAGTTGTCTGACGATTATGTCAGAGGACAATGTAGAACACAGTTTTATGGTATGCAAATATTGTTCATATACTTATTTTTATTGTTATTATGGTAGAAGATTATTTATTGATTAGCATAGAACGAAAACTTTATTTATACTGTTATTTCTTATTAACCCTTTGCACTTGAGAGGTGATTGTTAGTCGTCCAACGATACAAATTTCAAAAATTTTTAAATTCGAAATATTTACTAAGATTTGTCTATATCATTGAGTTTAGTTAAGTGATATAATAAAATTTGCATACATGACTATTTAACCTCGAAACCTGCCTAATAAAAAAATTATCTAAGTCTGAAAATTTCTGAAACTATCATATAAATTTTCAAATTCAAAATATTTACTAAAATTCGCCTATATTAAACTTCATTTAGTTTAATTAAGTGATGTACTAAAATTTGCATATATGACTATTTGACTCCTAAGTTTGACTAATAAACAAATTGACTAAAGTCTGAAAATTTATGAAACTATCATATAAATTTTCAAATTCGAAATATTTACTAAGATTCGCCTATATTAAACTTCATTTAGTTTAGTTGTGTGATGTACTAAAATTTGCATATATGACTATTTAACCTCTAAGTTTGACTGATAAACAAATTGACTAAAGTCTGAAAATTTATGAAACTATTACATAAATTTTCAAATTGGTAATATTTACTAAGATTCGCCTATATTAAACTTCATTTAGTTTAGTTGTGTGATGTACTAAAATTTGCATATATGACTATTTAACCTCTAAGTTTGACTAATAAACAAATTATCTGAAGTCTGAAAATTTATGAAACTATCATATAAATTTTCAAATTCGAAATATTTATTAAAATTCGCCTATATTAAATGTGATTTAATTTAGTTAAGTGATATATAGTAAAATTTGCATACATGACTATTAAACCTCTAAGTCTGGCTAATAAACAAATTGACTAAAATCAAAAAATTTGCGGAACTATCATTCGGTGACTAACAGTCACCTCTCGAGGGCAAAGGGTTAATTAATTAATTTATTTTCATCGACCCTTCGGTCTTCAACTTTTGTCCGCCACTGTATGCTCGACGGAATTGGCTCCGGTGTCGTGTAACAAGATCGTTTCGATAAAGCGGCTGGAACGTCGTGCAGCTGAAAATAAACTGTCATCCGTCCATTTTTTTTCCCACGGCGCTCGAGCTTGAAACGCATCATCATACCGTGCACACGGCAAGGCCTTCGTAGAAGGGGTGGTTTTGCATGCGCTTAATCAGTGCGAGGAATCAACCCCTCCCCGCCTCACACTGCTCCCCCCCCCCCCCCGCCAAGGTCGCATATTTCAGCCCCATCGGGTGCACACTGACGTAAACGAGCTTCTTACTTAAGCATTCCCGAGTTTTCGATGCTCGATATCGATCTCGGCTTGGTCTAGTCTTCGAGCCACCACGTTTAATCGGATCTTGACTCTCGCCGCGCGGGGAATTGTGCTCGGGTCACGTTTATTGTTCGTGTTGTCAATTTTAATAGTAACGATATAAATACAATGTAATATAGGGGGAAAGTATATGTGGAAATTTTACTTTACTTAATTTAGTGGAGGGAGATGATAGGACGGGTCACGTTTATTGTTCGTGTTGTCAATTTTAATAGTAACGATATAATATTCGAGGGATATTCATGTATGGAAATTCTGCTTTACTTAATTTAGTAGAGTGAGATGATAGGACGGGTCACGTTTATTGTTCGTGTTGTAAATTTTAATAGTAACGATATAAATATTCGAGGGAAAGTATATGTATGGAAATTTTACTTTACTTAATTTAATGGAGGGAGATGAATAGGACGGGTCACGTTTATTGTTCGTGTTGTCAATTTTAATAGTAACGATATAATATTCGAGGGATATATATGTATGGAAATTTTACTTTATTTAATTTAGTGGAGGGAGATGATAGGACGGGTCACGTTTATTGTTCGTGTTGTAAATTTTAATAGTAACGATATAATATTCGAGGGATATATATGTATGGAAATTTTACTTTACTTAATTTAGTGGAGGGAGATGATAGGACGGGTCACGTTTATTGTTCGTGTTGTCAATTTTAATAGTAACGATAGAAATACAATGTAATATAGGGGGAAAGTATATGTGGAAATTCTGCTTTACTTAATTTAGTAGAGTGAGATGATAGGACGGGTCACGTTTATTGTTCGTGTTGTAAATTTTAATAGTAACGATAGAAATACAATATAATATAGGGGGAAAGTATATGTGAAAATTCTGCTTTACTTAATTTAATAGAGTGAGATAATAGGACGGGTCACGTTTATTGTTCGGGTTGTTAATTTTAATAGTAACGATATAATATTCGAGGGATATATTGTATGGAATTTTACTTTACTTAATTTAGTGGAGGGAGATGATAGGACAGGTCACGTTTATTGTTCTTGTTGTAAATTTTAATAGTAACGATATAATATTCGAGGGATATATATGTGTATGGAAATTTTACTTTACTTAATTTAGTAGAGTGAGATGATAGGACGGGTCACGTTTATTGTTCGTGTTGTCAATTTTAATAGTAACGATATAATATTCGAGGGATATATATGTATGGAAATTTTACTTTACTTAATTTAGTGGAGGGAGATGATAGGACGGGTCACGTTTATTCTTCGTGTTGTCAATTTTAATAGTAACGATATAATATTTGAGGGATATTCATGTATGGAAATTTTACTTTACTTAATTTAGTGGAGGGAGATGATAGGACGGGTCACGTTTATTGTTCGTGTTGTAAATTATAATAGTAACGATATAAATACAATATAATATAGGAGGAATATATATATATATATATATATGTATATGGAAATTCTACTTTACTTAAATGAGCAGCAATTTTTTAACTTTTGATCGGGAGTGTACCCCGAAGGAGAGCTTCAGCAACAGAATAAATCATCCAACGTGGAGTGTCATGCAACGAGTGGTCCCGTGTTATTAATCACCACGCCGTCGCCACGTGTCTGTGAATGTGAATGAAATCAGATCAGTGGTGGAAACTTCGACGAGGCAAGCAAATGCAGAGCGATGAGGAAACGATGTTAAACCGTGAAACGGACGGAAAACAGCGGGAAAGCAGGAGAGCGTTTGAGAGAGCAAGAAAGAGAGTGAGAGAGAGAGAGAGAGAATTAGAGCTAGGGAAAGCGATGGAAACAGAGAAAGGAGATTCAGAAAGACAAAGTGAGAGAGAGAAAGAGAGAAAGAGACAAAAACAAAGAAAGGAAACCTAGACAGAGAGAGAGAGAGAGAGAAAATTAAAGTGCGGGAAAGATAGAGAGACGGAGGATAGAGAGACGAAGGATAGAGAGAGTGAGATAGAATGAGAGAGAGAGAAGTGAGAGAGAAATAGAGAAAGAGACAGAAACAAAGAAAGGAAACTAGACAAAGAGAAAAAATTAAAGGGAGGGAGATATAGAGAGACGGAGGATAGAGAGAGAGAGTGAGATAGAATGAGAGAGTGAGAGAGAGAAGTGAAAGAGAAAGAGAGAAAGAGAGAGAAACAAATAAAGGAAATTAGACAGAGAGAGAAAATTAAAGTGAGGGAGAGATAGAGAGACGGAGGATAGAGAGAGAGAGAGAGAGTGAGATAGAATGAGAAAGTGAGAGAGAGAGAGGTAGAGAAAGAGACAGAAACAAATAAAGGAAATTAGACAGAGGGAGAAAATTAAAGTGAGAGGGAGAGAGACGGTGGATAGAGAGTGTGAGATAGAATGAGAGAGAGAGAGAGAGAGAAGTGCGAGAGAAATAGAGTAAGAGACGGAAATAGAGTAAGGAAACCTATACAGAGAGAGAAAACGAGAGTGAGAGAGAAGTGAGAGAGGAATAGAGAAAGAGGAAGAAGCAGAGGAAGGAGATTTAGACAGAGAGAGAAAGAGAGAGTGTGAAAGAGAGTGAAGAGAGAATGAGGGAGAGTGAGAGAGAAGTGAGAGAGGAATAGAAAAAGAGAGAAACAGAGGAAGGAGACCTAAAAGGAGAGTGAAACAGATTGAAAGGGAGAAACGAGAGAGGAATAGAGGAGGAGAGAAATAGAGGATGGAGTCCTAGAAAGAGAGATAAACATAGAAAGGGAGAGAAAGATTGAGAGGGATAGGAATGCAGTGTTTAGTGTGTCTCGTTGACAATGCCGCTGTAATTACGTACCTCCAATATATACATATATACGCAGTTTTCGCGAACGCAATCCTATTACACGGTAATGCTGAATGTGATTAAGTTCCAAGCGGTCTGACGAGAAACCATCAACCACGTTGTTCGTTACCCCACGATGAACCTAATTCCCTTTGTACTCGGGCATCTGCCACTCTTCCGGGAATAATTTTTGTGTCTGTGAACGTGAAATCCTTTGTAAGTATTACAGGATATTCCAGGATGAACGGTACCAGCGAACAGGAGGTTATTCTACATGCAAAAGTGAGTAGAAAATGTGGTATAAAGTTTTTTTACAGGACGCTTCTCTTACGCGCAAATCGGACTTGAAAGTTCAGTGTGTACGCACACGTTTGGTTGCTCGCGTCCGACCAATTTCACTGTGCACTACTTGTATTCCTTATGCTAAATTATTGTAGCTACTTTGCAGGAGAAAATTTTTACTTTTCTAAACAATTTATTTAATTGATATACATGTGTATGCATATAAAAATGATAATAATTGAGTTTCACTGTCCTGTCTGACCAATTTTGCTGGACACTACTATTATTTCTTATACTAAATAATTGTAGCTACTTTGCAGGAGAAAATTTTTACTTTTCTAAACAATTTATTTCATTGATAACGTATGTATACATATACAAATGATAACAATCGGATTTGATTGTTTTTGTATGACCAATTTCGCTGTGCACTACTTGTATTCCTTATGTTAAATAATTGTAGCTACTTTGCAGGAGAAAATTTTTACTTTTCTAAACAATTTATTTCATTGATATACATGTGTATACATATACAAATGATAACAATTGGATTTGATTGTTTTTGTATGATCAATTTCGCTGTTCACTACTTGTATTCCTTATGCTAAATAATTGTAGCTACTTTGCAGGAGAAAATTTTTACTTTTCTAAACAATTTATTTCATTGATATACATATGTATACATATACAAATGATAACAATTGGATTTGATTGTTTTTGTATGACCAATTTCGCTGTTCACTACTTGTATTCCTTATGCTAAACAATTGTAGCTACTTTGCAGGAGAAAATTTTTACTTTTCTAAACAATTTATTTAATTGATATACATGTGTATGCATATGAAAATGATAATAATTGAGTTTCACTGTCCTGTCTGACCAATTTTGCTGGACACTACTATTATTTCTTATATTAGATAATTATAGCTGCTTTGCAGGAGAAAATTTTTAATTTCCAAACAATTTATTTAATTATATAAATATATATATATACATATACGAAGGATAAGAACTAAGCTTAATTGTTCTGTCCGACTAATCTCGCTGTGTACTACTTCTTTCCCCCATATTCGGTAACTATAACTGCATCACAAGACAAAATATTGACCTTTCCAATAATTTATTTAATGAATATACATACGTGTGTATATATAAATCGAAACAATAGAATTTGATACTTTTCTGTCTGACTAATTTCTCTGTATTACTACTTACATTTGCCGTATTAGATAATTATATATCTGTTTAATGATGTCCATTGTACATTCCTCAGACAATTTATGTAATTGAAATATAATGCCACATAGAATGAGTGGTTCAAACCGAAAATTCATCAGACAAGAGCAGTAAAAATGCAGAAATATTAAATTCCTTCTTACTATTAGGAACTATAATCAGTTACCACAAAATCAGTTTCATAAGCAAAGATGCTGTAAAATGAGTTACAATTCATTCAAAAATAACCAAAAAATATGCGACAACATTTTTTTTACACGTCTTTACTTAATTTTTATGAAAATTAAATTGCAAATTCACCCTTAAAAATAAAATATCTTTTGTTTTACGTCTCCATTTACGTTGACTTGATCTCCTTTCAATAATCCCACAAAATTACGAACTCCATTTCGATCCTCGTTTCACCCTAAACGTATTCGTCACAATAAAATCCGTAGACCATTTATAATCAACCGAAGTGACAACCGTGTTATCGTAATCACTGATTTTACACCGATTAGCAGGCTCTAATTTCCCCGGCCGATTAGATTGAGCTCAACGGAACGATTACGTTGAACCAAGCCCTCGAATTAAAGCAAAGAACACGCTTAATTGTAACCCGTTTAAAGTCCCTGTGTATTACCCCCGTTTATTGCAGATTACTCGTAAGATATTCAATTTATCTCTCATCTAGCACGGAGAAATCCTTGTTAACAACCCTCTTGTTACAAACCACATCCCCATCGCGTAATTACATATCAACTAACGCTCAAATTGCGTGCTTATCCCCCACCTGTAAACGTTTTCATTTAATCGTACCATCGTTGCGACGTTCCGATCACAAGTTGCAGTTCGTTTTATTATTATTATCGGTACTGAACACAAGTGAATTTACTATTATGGAGTCAAGTTTCGTTTAATAATTAAATTTAACCTTAGACATTGTAAATTTACTATTATAGAGTTTAGTTTCGTTGAATAATTAAGTTTAACGTTTGACATTGTGAATTTACTATTATACAGTTTAGTTTCGTTTAATATTGTGAATTTACTATTATAGTGTTTAGTTTCGTTTAATATTGTGAATTTACTATTATAGAGTTTAGTTTCGTTTAATAATTAAATTTAACCTTAGACATTGTGAATTTACTATTATAAAGTTTAGTTTCGTTTAATATTGTGAATTTACTATTATAGAGTTTAGTTTCGTTGAATAATTAAATTTAACCTTAGACATTGTGAATTTACTATTATACAGTTTAGTTTCGTTTAATAATTAAGTTTAACGTTTGACATTGTGAATTTACTATTATACAGTTTAGTTTCGTTTAATATTGTGAATTTACTATTATAGAGTTTAATTTCGTTGAATAATTAAATTTAACCTTAGACATTGTGAATTTACTATTATAGAGTTCAGTTTCGTTTAATATTGTGAATTTACTATTATACAGTTTAGTTTCGTTTAATAATTAAGTTTAACCTTAGACATTGTGAATTTACTATTATAGAGTTTAATTTCGTTGAATAATTAAATTTAACCTTAGACATTGTGAATTTACTATTATAGAGTTTAGTTTCGTTTAATAATTAAATTTAACCTTAGACATTGTGAATTTACTATTATAGAGTTTAGTTTCGTTTAATATTGTGAATTTACTATTATACAGTTTAGTTTCGTTTAATAATTAAGTTTAACCTTAGACATTGTGAATTTACTATTATAGAGTTTAGTTTCGTTGAATAATTAAATTTAACCTTAGACATTGTGAATTTACTATTATACAGTTTAGTTTCGTTTAATAATATTAAGTTAATTAAGTATAAATAAGCATTTTTACCGCACGCGACAGATCCTGTGTAAGCATCCTATCAGGTCACTCGTCCGCAGCCCCTTGATCGCAGCACCAGTTTGAATTAAATTGAATAAGTGGAGAAAAATGGTGTTGTCAGTTATTCGACCCGGCCGTTAGATGATACAAGTTGCGTTGGTTATCGATACGCCCAAACAATTAGTATCCACCGACTGGCGTGGCGTTCGACGTGTTAACGAAATTCCTAGTTACGGACGGTTGAAACGTGATGGTCCTGGCGTAGCCGTTGCGCATTGCAGCAACCCCACTACGAACGCCGACGCTGCGTGTAGCTTTAATGCAGCAGCAGCTGGCACGCGGTGCAGTTACAATTCCGCGAACCAAGCCTCCATAATTGTGACCCGCACCGACGACACTTAATTGCGAGGTCGGTGTCTTCCAAGTTGGCCCATCGTTGTTTCCCCTAGCTCCTTAGAAACGGGCGGATTTTTCCACGATTATCTTCGAATGGAGACGAACAAGAGCTACTACTTCTCTGTGCTTGATGATATTAACCCAATGCGGTCGGTGGCGCCGCTACGGCGGCATTTCAAAACTGTCGTAGAAATCGGTGTCGCCGCTTTGGCGGCATGATCACATCTCGAACGAGCAATCCAGAAAAACTTAGATTAACAGAATGCTAGCCATTTCAGACGTCTCACGCATTATTTTGCCATCGAGAAATATATGATAAGTAAATAGAAATCAATTTGTAAATAAATAAAAATATAATAAATTATAAATTGAATTTCAAAGTTTTGTAAGAAATAAACATTCCAATTGTTCAGGATTTCAAGGTAGATTATTCGTTGGCAATATTAACGGTTTGAGGCTTTGATTTTATATGAAAACCATTGCCGCTCAACCATGGTAACCGGGCGTTTATCTGAAGTCGGAAAAGGACATCGGTGCGCTACCTTTCCCAAACAAGTCTTGCCGTACAGCGGAAGACGAGACAATGCCAAAAAGCTAACTCTTTCTGTTTTTATGCAGTTTAAGCCCTATTAAGCATTACAAATCAGCATCAACATAGTGTGTGATTTTAAATGTAGATATATCCACCTTAAATCGCTTAGGAAACAATGACTCCGAAAAGCTAAATTCGCCCAGACTTGCTGGTAGTCCCAGCCGAAAAATCTGCCGACTGCAAAGGGTTAACACATTACCGACCGGTAGCCGATTGATCGGCATTATCGTCGCCAACGCTTACCGACCGGTAGCCGATTAATCGGCTTTATCGTCGCCAACGCTTACCGACCGGTAGCCGATTAATCGGGTTTATCGTCGCCAACGCTTACCGACCGGTAGCCGATTAATCGGCTTTATCGTCGCCAACGCTTACCGACCGGTAGCCGATTAATCGGCTTTATCGTCGCCAACGCTTACCGACCGGTAGCCGATTAATCGGCTTTATCGTCGCCAACGCTTACCGACCGGTAGCCGATTAATCGGCTTTTAACTATTTCTTATTTGTAGTAACCACTGAAATACATAAAATAAATATAATTTAGCGTTAATATCATTGAAATAAAACATTTTATTCAATCGAATTATCATGTAATAATAGAAAGTAGAGAATTTTATTTGACCATACGAAACGCACAGACATTCCCGCGCGACAGAGCCAGCGCCAGGGAGAATCCGTGGCTGAGCGGCCGGTTGGACGTGCGTATGCTGTTGAAATGCTAGCGGTCGGTAAAGTGTTAACCATTTGCGGACCGGAGGAGTAAAGAAAATAGTTACGTCGCGCATTTGTGTTATAAAAACTAAAGCTGTATTTAAATAAGTCTTTCATAAAATCTAACAAGGATCATAAACAAACAAATTTAAGCCAACTTGACTTCTTAGGCTAGTATACAAATTTGTGTTTTATGCTAATTGATAAATGGTGTTCTACCATAATGGCAATAAAAATATTTGCGAACCTTAAAATTATGTTTTTCATTGTCCTGTCGTCTAAACTTTTGTCCGCTACTGTACTCGCGGAAGTTCCCCGGGATTTCCGGTCGGGACACAATCAGACGTAGTTATGATAAAAATAGAATGTATTTGTTTTCCGCGAAAAGACGCGTATTTTTCTCAGTTCTGATTCTTTCTCTTCCTCTTTACGACTCGAAGAGAGTCCAGGGAAGTTGCCGGTGCTCTGGAAAATTATCCCTTTCAAGGATTCGTCTTGAAAAATCAACAAACTTCTGCAATCTCTGTTGCTCCAGCGGATCGAATCGGCATAACGAAGTTCGTTACCGGTTCACGTTGATTAACGAGCCAACCGCGATGGCATGACGACGTGATGTAATTCGAGAAAGAATGTTTCTAGGATTCCATGCTTACATTATCGAGCAAAAGTTTGAAATCATCACGGACATAAATGGAATAATTATAATTTGTAACTATAACTGGATTTCGGAATCTTATAACTGAATTTTAAGAAAGAAAGTATTGGAGTATAAATGTAGAAAATATTACGGAGCAAAAATAACCGAATAACCTGTTTTCTTTAATAGTACAGTAACTGACAAAAGTTTAAGACGACAGAACAATGTAAGACATAGAGAGAACTGTTGCTAATTGCTAAAAAAATGGTATCTTTTTTGTCATATATAATTCTTTGCTGTCAGAAACGATTTTTTAATATTCGAATATCAAATTTTAATTCTTCATTTTTGGTATAATATTAAATAATTGATGTTATTATTAATAATATTAAATAATAATGAATATAATAAATATCATTATTAATGATATTAAATAGTATTAATTATAATAATATTATTATTAACGATATTAAATAATATTAATTATAAAAATATCATTATTAATGATATTAAATAATATTAATTATAATAATTCAATTATTATTAATGATATTAAATAATATTAATTATAATAATTCAATTATTATTAATGATATTAAATAATATTAATTATAATAATTCAATTATTATTAATGATATTAAATAATATTAATTATAATAATTCAATTATTATTAATGATATTAAATAATATTAATTATAATAATTCAATTATTATTAATGATATTAAATAATATTAATTATAATAATTCAATTATTATTAATGATATTAAATAATATTAAATAATGGTAAATAACAGTAAATCCCGCCTTTTAGCTACGATTTAAAAAGGTACTCGAACGTTAAAATAATACTTTTAATATCGCGTGTAGTGTTAAGTTAAAAATTTTTTTTTTCGCTACAAGTGTGTCGATGTTTTAAAAATTAATGATACATACCTGTTTCCATGACCACGAAGCTCGCAGCAGGTAACAATCGGTTCCATTGCGTGACAAGCGTTACCAGGGTGTAGAATTGAAAAGGACAAACTTTATTTCGATCGCTCTTCATTTAAATAAGTCATTAACAAAAAGAAATGGTGGACATTTAAAATACAATCGCGTTTCCAGTTACAATTATCGTGATCGCTATACAATGACAATTTATACACTTACTATTTACAGACATTCATCTTTATTAATTTAATCATTTTCACCCCGACTACTTAGTCCTCGTTTGATTAATCTCCTCGTTTATTGCGTTAATATGCATCCGTCGTTATGCTTATTATTATCGATTATCGTTACCGTTACGGTTATCATTATTATTGTTACCGCGAGCGTGGCGCGCGCCGCGCATGCGCGCGAAACTGAACAACAATGGAGGCGGGATTCCGCGTTTGCGATTGCGCGTCACGTGATCGTTCTTTCGTATCAGCGACGCGCTTTTGATTGTCTATGGTACACGTGTTACGTACGATTACATATCTAGGTTTCCATCCTCCATTTTGCCTTTCGTCCATTGCTTCCCGTTAAAACAGTCAGCGCGAAATTTGCGCGCGAATTTTGAACGAGAAACTGCGAAAAACGAAAGTGGAAAGGAAATCGTTGACGAATCATCGAAACATTATTTATTGGATGGATGCAAACGTTTTAGCCTTCATTTTTCAACGTCTTTAACGTGATTCTTTTAAATTCAATTAATTTCCCGCCTTTTGTGTATTTTTTTACAGGCCATATTGAAATGAAGAGAAATGTTTCGATCAATTTCAATTTGCAAAATAAAAAGAAACTAAATGTAGACTAACACTTTTGCGAACAGCTGATCGTTTGGATAGAAATAATTGTATTGTAAATAAGCAAATTTATATGTAAATGTAAGACATAAAAACATTGTATTGGTAAATTAATGTTTAAAATAAATCAAAGTTGGTTTCTTTATTTATATCAAAATATTCCTGTAATTCATTTAGACAAAAGTTTGCGAGGACGCGAACGATAATATCTTAGTTTTGAGGTTACTTTCGTTCTGCAGTTTCTGCGAACTGAAGCGCGCCAAATTTAAATACGTCATACGTCAAGAAGGACCAAACAGGCAATCGTATACATTCACTTAATCTCAAGCAACCATAAAAAAAAAAACATAACTCGAAGTATGTGTAATAACAAATACATGAATACAATAATAATTATTCTTGTAACAACATGGATTAATTGCTAATTGTGAACGTGATCTTAAGAAAATAATTTCTTTATCAACTTTAAGTGTGAAATGTCTGGTACGAGTCCTATTGATAATCTCTAAACGGTTAAACAAATCTAATTAATTTGACAACTGTAGTTTCTTAAAAATCATGTCCAAAATGAGCAAGTACAGTAGTGGACAAAAGTTTAAGACCAGATAGTCAACGAAATTAAACTAACTTGTAAGGAATAATATGATAAACAAAATTTGCATTCTGTGTTAATCAATAAATAGTGTTCTATCATAATAATAATAAAAATGAATTTACAAATAATATTTGCAGACCATAAAATTATGTTCTACATTGTCCTGTTATCTTGAACTTTTGTCTTCTACTGTACACCAAGAAATAAGTGTACAATAGCAGACATATTTTAAGATTAAAAGGTCAAAGAAAATAAATAAATTAATTAATAAGAAATAACAGCATAAATAAAATTTTTATTCCATACTAATCAATAAATAGTATTTCGCAAATGGTATCTCAAACTTTTGTCCGTTACTGTAACACAAATAACAATGGATTCTCGTACAATTCCATTGTATTTTGATACTGTAAAAAATAGAATACAATAAAAAATTATGCTCTTTTCTTGACGTGTGTGACTCACTCATCCTCCATTATAAACTATCAGTTTCAAAAATTGTTCACCTACCCCCTCTCTTTTCCCCTCGTATAATGTATTTATTGCGACACATTTAAATACCTACGTACGCTAAAAAGTTATGTCTTAGCTTTCGAGATCTGTTGGACTGCCACGAAGAAAAACGAAGAAAAACAAAAAAATGAATCGATTGGCAGTCCGTCTCCAGATTATCCGCATAGTTTCTCGTGTTCGAGTAAAGTCTGTCATTATGCTACTCTCGTGATCCCTCTCAGCATTATACAAACGAACGACTATGAACGATTACCTCGCGACGATTCGAGAGAGCTTAGTTTATCCACCACACACACACACACACACATACATACACACAGGCATGCATACATATATATACACACACATAATTATCGCTTATTATTGCTTGCTCGTCGTTCTGAATCACAGAGACTCAACGTGAACGAGAAAATGGGGTCGTTGTTGACGAGGTTGTAATGGAAACTGGCAATTTGCCATTTAATTTATAATTTTTGCTTCTAAAATATAAGGATATAGTAATTTAAATTTTGTTACAACATTTTCTTGTAAATTCAACGACCAGGGGTGTTTAAATTATTTGTTAATTTAAGGTTAGATTGTTTATAGTACTATTCAGCTGAATTATTTGCAAACTCGTCTGATAGATGGAAAAATATTATTAGAAAATCAATTTTAGAATAATGATTAAATTTTTGAAGTATAGTGAAGGAAATTGTAACTGACAAAATGAATATTTTAAACCCTCTCATGTGCTTAAAAATAGTCATGATAGGTGTAAACATTTAGCAAAGAGGAAATTTAATTTGATAAAAAGAAAAAGAGAATTGAAATTCTTATTAAAATTCTCCCTTAAAGTCTGTCAAAGTTCATACTTTCTTTCGAACGTAAAAATTTCACGAATCTACAGTTTCTGTATTTTCTAACCTCAAAGCAAGGTTAAATCAACAAAACTGTTTTACAATTTTGAAACGTAAAAAACGAGGAAAACACCTTCATTCACTCTCAGTCTTGTCCTCATTATTTCCGCTTTGCTCCTCTTTGAAACAGGCCAACCGAAGTCACAAAGAATATAAAGTAGAAAAATTCGATAAAATTAAAAAAATATTTCCACGTCCTCCAAACAAATTAAAAATTCTTCCCTCTATACATTTCCATGCTTTACCAAAAAAAAAAAAAAAAAATAGAAAAGAAGCGTTTCATTATTTCTTTCTGTCAAATTTAAAAATTAAAAGCAGAATTTGTTAGAGAAAATTCGTGTTAAATTTTTTGTTCGGTACCAACAACAGAAAGGTTGGAATCGTAATTCATCAATTTACGAAATTCACCAAATTTTACATTTTCAAACTCGTATTACGCTTTATGCCGCCGAAATGAACGCTGGTACCAGCGGTGGTATTCCAAGTGCAAAAGGGTTAATTATCAAGTTATCCAGTTTCCATTGCAACCAGAGATCGATGAACGCTTTCACGCTTCCGTCGATGCTCCGTTAACGGATACACGAGAAAAACCGAAAGTTCAAATTCGACGAACGCGAATTCGTGCACACCAGGATGGAACAAGAAAGAGACAGGTTTTGCTGATTATTCTTCAATCCCGAAGATATTTGTCCTCAGCGTTTCGCGTGAAACTCGTAAAAACAAATTGCTGTCAAACGAACTTTTGACGGGTTCCAAGAGTTTCGAACAACATTTATAATTAAAGAATTCTTGCGAAACGATAATTTTTGTCGGTTCATTTTCAAGTAATCCTGAACCAAAGTTATCGCTATGAAATGGAAAAAAAACATCGTTTGGTTAAAAGAGAAACTAATTAAACTATTTTAATTTAAACTGACCTAGTTTAAAAGTAAGAGCAATATAAAACGCTGGAAAAATCAGGAGAACCACATTAGATCAATAAATATAACATTTAAGCGGGTAGCGACATCTAAAAAAATTTACCAATCCGGTTCAATCTAATTTAGGTTGAAAATTAACATAATGAAGTTAATGAAAAATACATGGGAAAAACGAGAAAATTTTATAAAATCGATAAAAGTAATTTTTAAATGGATTGCAGAATTTTGAAAGATTCCTCGATCAAAGTCGAATTTCAATAGTTTAACGCTGTAACTACCAACAATTAGGGTATACTTAGTAGTGATGAAGATATCAAATTGAAAGTCGCATTAAAGAAACATCCAATATGAGGGAAACAAATTGTAATAATCACGGTGAAAGACATAACAAATTTCTCAATAATAAAACTATTATTTAATTTCCTAATGTGTAGATATTATAATAAATTTACCAAGTTAATTGTCCCAATAGAAGACACTGCATTAATGCACTTTATTTCATTTTATATTTTATTTTATTATACTCTATGCAACATTCCAAGACGAAAATCAAGAGTAACAATATTGCGTTTGACGCTTTGTTTACGAGTTATAAGCAATTATACGACTGAGCATCACTGTGCAGCTAGCGACGTTACCTACCGTGTCGCCCGGTTGCCTGCTCTCAGGCGTAAAATGGCCCGTATCTTTAATTGCTTATAACTAATAAACGAAGCGTCAAACGCAATTTTTTTACTTTTGATTTTCGTCTCAGAATGTTGCATAGAGTTACCTCTTCAATTTTCTTCCAGTTTCGTTCGAACAACCTGTATGTATAGATGTTCTCCGTTTTGAACTTGTGCCCTCTATATATGTACACTAACGGGTCTTACCCATAAGTTATTTAAATAAATAAATAAATAAATAAATAAACTTTCCTTTCCTCTTGAAGTGGGAAATATCACGAAAGAAAAATTTATCCCCGCAACTTCGTTCCACCCAGGTGCACACAGCGAAATTAATCCGACGCCTCCGTCAATTTACTCTATCAGGGTATTACTTCGCGTTCAACGCGATCCAACCGGTCAGGTTTCGAAGCACGCTCGCTTTTTCCTCTCTTTTTCACTTTTTTGCGCACACAATCAGCTCCCACAGGCCGTTGAATTTCGCCCGCACCAGTCCACGTCGCCTGGATCCGCCTGATGACTCTAATTAGCAGTGACAATCATCCTACAGGGGGGAGGGGGGCCCTGTCGCGAATATCGATCCGTTTAACTCTAATACACCGTCTATCAAAAGTTTGGAAGCACTTCCTGACTCGTGTTACAGTTGCTGCGTCAAATTTCGCGATTCGAGATATGAGATATGTAACGTATTTTCTTGAAGAATACAGGTTTTCGAACTACATTGTACGTTGTTTTATTAACATTCAATCATTGATTCGCTATCGTTACCCCATCATTAAAATCTGAAACTTCTTAATTACGTTGGAATAGGGATAGTGGATCCTGTAATCAATATCTGCCCTGGGCCCCACGATTTCTAAGGGCGGCCCTGATTTATGTTTCTGAGTATAGCACAGCTGCGTTACGAGACAGGACGATAGAAATAAGGTGACCATACGTCCCGAATTTTCCGACGAATACTGTTTGTCCCAAATTTGATTATTCTGCCAGAAATTGTTTTGAATCACATGATAAAGAGTCCCAGTCACAAAAGATGATGTCGATATTACATTCGAATTATCGAGTTAACACGGATGCATCCTATATGTGCACATTTTTGTTCGTATTATTTTCTAGGTGTATTGTTTCAGCGTATTATTAAAGTGAATTAGAATATTTATCATTAATTTTATTTATTTATTTATTAATGGGTTAGTGAATCCATTAGTGTGTATATAAAGAAATACAGAATTGTTTACATTTGTTGATATACAGAACGGAAGTATAACAGGAGAGAAACATAATAGGTTTAAGAAAGTAATTAATGGAATATTGATAAAGGTAAATTGATTGATTATAGGTTGAAAATCTGGTTTTTAAATGATATGATATTATTGCCAAAAAATTGAAGATTAGACGAGTAATTGTTCGCAAAAATGCAAATTCTGTTGATCGGGTCAGCCAATACAACTCGTGCTGTATTATGTTAGCCAGGCAACAAGATTTGAAATATTTTTAAACATTTTGAGGGAGCATAAAAAATTAATGAAACATAATAATTCTGGAGTACGTATAATAGCATTAATAAAATTAAAAGAAAAAATGCCTCTTTCCCTTTCCATCAAGAAGCAGGTGTCTCGAATTATGTGCTAAGAAATATGGTCACCGTAGCAGAAGTAAACAGAGAGGTCACGTGACTGGCGCTGCGGCAGCAGCCAGATTGCCGCCTCTCAGGGGCACATTCGTAGCGTTTCTTTACCGTCGGTCCTCGCAAGCAAGTTTAAGGCGGAATTTAAACCCACCTTGCATTAATTGACGACGAATGAACGCTTGAATCTCTTTGGCCCTTAAGTGTGGGCTCTCGTTCAAAGTGGATTCAGAAAAGTAGCTTCTTATTTCCTTATATTTACCTCGAGATACTTAAAATTGTGCGCAGGCCTTGTTCTACTTACTCGTCGATCACGTGCAGTCGTATCTATTGTCTCGTCTCGTTGGACGGGCCACAGTGTCGTCTGTAATTATTCACGTCTTTGAATCTTCTGATTTAAATTCCCTCTCCTTTTATGCTGTTGCTGTTAAATTGATCACAGTGTGAATATGCAGGAGACTTTTGAGAGAGCGAAAGAGAGAAAGAGAGAATGGAAGAAGAACAAAGGAGCGATGTGGCGTCAAAAGAATGTGAAAATGAACGCCTGTGCTATGCAATTAATTTCTCATTTAAATATTAGGTGGTGGAGAAAGTTCGTGCACGTTCTTTGTCAAAGATTAATTGGAACAAAAATTCCTGTGTGATACTTTGGCAAATTAATTTAGTAATACTAGTAGTATCGTTGAAAAATTGTATTCGCCTCTTACTCTCTCAAATAAAGTTACGTTTAAAAGAAACTTAAATCTCTATAAATCTAAAGAAGAATCTCAATTTTTCACCATAAATCGCCACGAATTTTTGCCGTCACCTAATACATAGTAGCGGACAAAAGTTTAACACCGGACTGTCGACAAAAATGAGAAATAGTAGAGTTAACAAATTTCGTGTTCTGTATTAATCAATAAGTACTATATTACCTTATTAACAATAAAAATGAATGTACAGAAAATATTTATAAGCCATGATACTATACTTTATATTGTCTTCTAGTCTTAAACTTATGTCCGCTACTGTACATTAAGATCAGTTTTCTAAAGTAAAATATAATAATTAACCGTGCGTTTAACAAAAATAATCCACAGTAATTGCGTTCTTTGGATTACGTAGTGATCCTAAACTTTTGGCTGGGGATGTACTCCGTTTTGTAGAACCCAACGGTGTCCTCAGATTACTCTTTCGTTCGTAAATATTGGGACAACTGAATTGGGGTTTCATATGAAACATGATAATTCCACCGAATTGCCACATTTATAACGTTGCATTAGCAGAAATACGAATTGCACACAATTGTTACGATCTAACATTTTCTGTTGATTCCATCTTTTGTTAAAAACGAAAACGCGGAAACTGTATCGTCGGAATAATTTCCCCGCTGGTAGAGATGTAGCTAGAATTACTTTGCGCGTAACTATGTACACATACACACACACACACACATACACGCGCGTGTGTACGTATATTTGTACATTTCCCAAAGTCAATATTGTTACTGCAAACTCTTAAACTTTTGATTGTATTGGCCAACAAAACTTCTGTTGGATTAATATTCGCGTACGATTGCACGGTAATAACCAGCGACAACATAAATTCTTTACCGTGCACGCATTTCACGCGACATTTATGGTTAACGGCTCTATCTTTGTTTCTCCGTGTTCTTTCGCATATATACAGTAACCTACAAAAGTTGAAGAAGATCAAAGGAGTCGAGACGAAATTAATCTGATTTATGTGGAATAATATGATAAATAAAAATTGTCCAAGACCGGGGGGGGGGGAATCGAACCCGGGACCTGTCGTTTCCTAGGCTACTGCATTAACCGCTACACCACGCAGACCTTACTAACATCAGAAACAAAATTTGTATTATCTGTTAATCAATAAATAGTGGACTACCATAATGATAAAAATGAATGTACAAACAATATTTGCAGAAAATAAAACTATGATCTACATTGTCCTCTCGTCTTAAACTTTTGTCCGCTACTGTAATTCGTCTTTAATTTTACTTTATCCAAATTTTTCGAACAGATATAAAAAACGATTTACAATTCTATGGTTGTCGATTTCAATTATTTTCATCTAAATCTTATAGAATTGTGAGAAAAAGGAATAAATTGAAAAAAAAATACACGATTCGAAAAATATATTTGCTATATTTGATAACTGATAACTCGCTATAAGATTTGAGAAATAATTTGTAATAATTTGTGCCAGCTTTGTTTCAACCCATCGAAATATTGGTTAACGTTCGTATACAGGGTGTTCGTTAATTCAGTATCGGAATAACTGGCTACGTACACGGTTTACGCATGTTTTTCCATTTTGCCGGTCGATTAACGATCGCGTGAAATGCTGCAGCGTGCATTTTATGCAATAACTGGCGTAAAGTGTGCGATGTGCACTCGTAAAAAGGTCGTAAAAGATTCAACCACGGTTCGTTTACGAGGCCAGCCAGCGAACTTGATTGTTTGACCCACGAGTGTGTGATGTGTGCTGCCGGTTCCTTGTGAAACTGTCGCCTGGTCCATTAATACGTATTGAACAAAGTTTTGCTGCCTGCTTTCAGCATGTATCGTCGTTAAAAAAAGATTTAACGAAAAAGAATGGGTAAATATGAGAAAACTGCAACTTATAGCGAAGGCATAAATTATTGGAAACGTGGAAACAAGCAAAAGTTATATTCCTCGGGAATTGTTAACAAAAATGGAGGGGAATCGTTGTTAGTTTATTGAATTTTTAAATGACTTATTAAGTAATCTTTTAAATAATTATTAAGAGAATTCTTTAACAATCTTTTTTTTAAAGTTGTTATTTGTTCTGTTTTTAACTTAATTTTTTAAATAAAAATAGTTGACTAGAACTTGTTGTGTTAAAATTAATTTATAAATTAAGAATTGTATTTTTATAAAAAAGGATTTTATTCTTAATGCATACTTTATTGTTGAAACTTGTTCAGTAATTTTTTTAATCATTGTTTAATAAGCTTTTTCAGAAAAGCTATTATTGTATTCTTTTTAATAATTTTTACGTGAAAGTGGTGATCAACGAGTAATTAATTAAGCTATTTAAAAATTGTGTTAGCTCCATAATAATGGAATTAATGATTATTGAATATCTCTTCACGATATTTTTATTATTTTATGACAGCAGACTACGTATCGAGCTCGTTTTGATTTTATTTTTAAACCTTTGTATAAATAGAATCGATAATTAATTAATTAGGCTCTTGGAATTTTAATGAGACTGCAATTTCTTCAGCTATTCAAAATCATTGATCACCATATATATTTTGATTCTATTTCTTTTTTTTTTTTTTACTGTGATTGCTAAAATTTGTTTCCCTTGCGTTAGGTATATTTTTTCTTACAGTTTTCAATTTAATTTCTTTGTCTTTAATAGGCATACCTACCCTATTATAATATATTATTATTATTATCGGTAGTTCTAGTGTTAAATAACAAGGTTGCAACCAGAATCCTAGGACTGATATTTTTATTAAAAAAAAAATCTCTGCTGTCCAGTATTTTATTCAGGTTAATCGTTCTCGTTAACAGTAAATATTATCACCGTTTTATTTAAGTAAATTTAAAACATGCTTCACGTGTTAGTATAAAGAAGAGAAACCAAATATGACGATTGAAATGTAATCAAGTGTTTTTATTTCTAACGAGCTAATACAAAAAATGAATACGAAACAATAAAAAGTTCTTCCACTGATGTATTCATCGAAACACAGTTTCTTCCCTAAAAATGATATTTCACGTGTGTGTACGTGGATATGTGTATGCGTGTGTGTGTGTACTCTTTATTCGCATGATCGCGTTCAACATTTCGCGAACAAGCACGTTCATCAACAATTTGGTGCAAGAAATGCATTCGTCGATCGAATTCAAGGAACTGACAAAAATTTTTCATTTTACCACGCGAATTTGCCAAATTTCATCGATTAACACCAGAACTACCGACAATTATAGTGCACTTATTTGCATGGAAGAGATCAAATTGAAAATTACATGAAAAGATATTGAATACATAGAAAACAAATCTTTAATTATAGTTTCTGCAGAAAATTCTAGTAAATTTTGAAAGCTTTAATACAATGAATTTATAAGGTTGCTATGAATAATCACCAATTGGTTATTTTGAGTGCTCTGGTAGTTCTAATGTTAAATAGTGTACTTTCTGTGGAAGTGGATAAAATTACTTTTTATAGGGTGAAAATGTGTTATTTTTTTTGGAGGCAATCATTGAATACTTTAAATATTTCGAATATGCTAATTATTGCATATTAACAATAGAACTAACGACAATTAAAATATACTTATTTGCTTGGAAGAGATCAAATTGAAAATTACATTAACAAAATATTGAATACATAGGAAACAAATCTTTATTTATACCTTCTGCAGAAAATTATAGTAAATTTTGGAAGCTTCACCACAGTGAATTTATAAGGCTGCTATGAATAATTATCAATTGGTCATTTTGATTGCTCTGGTAGTTCTAGTGTTAATGCACTATTAACACTAGGACTATCAATAATTAAAGTGTATTTATTTGTATGGAAGAGATCAAATTGAAAATTACATTAACAAAATATTGAATACATAGGAAACAAATCTTTATTTATAGCTTCTGCAGAAAATTATAGTAAATTTTGGAAGCTTTACCACAGTGAATTTATAAGGCTGCTATGAATAATTATCAATTGGTCACTTTGATTGCCCTGGTAGTTCTAGTGTTAATGCACTTTTAATACTAGGACTATCAATAATTAAAGTGTATTTATTTGCATGGAATAGATCAAATTGAAAATTACATGAAAAAATACTGAATATATAGAAAACAAATCTTAATTTATACCATCTGCAGAAAATTATAGTAAATTTTGGAAGCTTTACCACAGTGAATTTATAAGGCTGCTATGAATAATTATCAATTGGTCATTTTTACTGTTCTGGTAGTTCTAGTGTTAATGCACTTTTAACACTAGAACTATCAATAATTAAAGTGTATTTATTTATATGGAATAGATCAAATTGAAAATTACATGGAAAAATACTGAATATATAGAAAACAAATCTTAATTTATACCATCTGCAGAAAATCATAGTAAATTTTAGAAGAAATACTAATAAATTTTAATAGAGTTACCAACAATTAAAGTGTATTTATTTGCATTAAATAGATCAAGTTGGGAATTACATAAAAGAAATACTGAATATATAGAGAACAAATCCTTATTTATACTTTCTGCAGAAAATCATAGTCAATTTTGAAAGCTTTACCACACTGAATTTATAAGGTTGCTATGAATAATCAACAATTAGACATTTTAACTGCTCTGGTAGTTCTAAGTGTTAATTTCATGTTTTCGTCGAACGATCAATTTGAAAGAAAACCAAGCATGAAATGTTCTTCGCCGAGGGACGATAGAAGAACGAAGAAAAGAAAAAAAGAAGAACGAAACTTATTTAACGACAATTCGTTACAAATTTGCATATTCAAACGAGATGATGGAAATTAGTTTACAGTTTCGAACGAAATTCGTAATACATTTCTCGACACGATATTACGCAATAATAAATCTTGCTCCCTCCTACGCAGTGTTCGTCGCTGATTTCGCGTTCGCATAACAGTGCCACGCGCACTATAGTAATTCCTCCTTCGACTCGTTTCGTACTATTTACAGACTATTTACAAGTAAACGTGAATCCGCGAATTCTATCACAGAGAAACGATGAATCGTACAAAGATTAAAAAAGAAAGAGAGGAAGGGGGGAGGAGAGGCGGGGTCACGTAATTGTCGCGGACTATAGTGTACTCAGACTTTTTCATTGAGAACGAAGCGAGAATTATTGCGAACGAGGCATACACGATGAATTAATCGGTTTGATTGTTAACTAAAAAACGACTACTGTACGTCGATGAGCTGAAAATCTGACGGACTCTAATAAAGCAAACGTTATTGCAACAGTATTATGTACACTGGGTGTCCCTGAAAGAAGAGATACAGTAGCGGACAAAAGTTTAAGATAAAATTATGTAAGATTCAAATTTTATTTATGCTGTCATTTCTTATTAAATCATCAATTTATTTATTTTTTTGACCCTTTGGTCTTACACTTTTGTCCGCTACTGTACACTAAGAAATAAGTGTACAGTAGGTGACAAAAGTTTAAGACGACAGGACAATGTGAAACATAATTTTATGGTGAGCAAAAATATTGTTTATCTATCAATTTTTATCGTCATTATGGTAGAACATTATTTATTGATTGACATAGAATACTGGAATAAAAAATTTATAAACAATTTTCTACTACAATAGAAAATTTATTAAAAAATTTTCTACTACAATAAAAGATTTATACAAAATTTTCTACTAAAATAGAAAATTATTAATTAAGCAATTCATTTTCTTTGACTGTTTGGTCTTGAACTTTTGTCTACTACTGTACACTTATTTCTTAGTGTACAGTAGGGGGCAAATGTTTAAGATGACAGGACAATGTGAAACATAATTTTATGATTCACAAATATCGTTTATCTATTCATTTCTATTGTTATCATGGCGAAACAATATTTATTGATTGACATGGAATACTAGAATAAATGATTTATAAAAAATTTTCAACTAAAACAGAAAGTTTTATTTATACTGTTATTTTTTATTAATTAATTAATTAATTTTCTTCGAACCTTTTGTCTTAAATTTTTGTCCACTACTGTAACTCTCGAGAGCATGGCGAAGAGAGTGAAATAAAAATGAAAATGAATTTTCGATATATATATGATTTTGGCATGCATGCTTAAAAATTATTTAGGTGAGTAACATTATGCAGTTAAATCTCCATCAGTTATTGCTTTTCGATTAAAAATGATAGCGCGATGGATGGACAAAGTTTTTCCGATCGAAACGAGTCCGAATACGAACTCGATCGAACTGTTTTGAGGTTAACTAAAATGGACGACGCGCAGCTACGTTGTTTTCTAAAATATTGTAACAGCATTTCACTGAGGGAATATAAAAA